>PEJQ01000097.1:0-69492 GCA_002776505.1 Ceratocystis cacaofunesta | reverse complement strand
GGTGAAGCCCAGGAGAAAGTCCGAGTGGAATACGTAAAGGAAGGGCTGAGGCCCGCCCTTCTATCTTTGGAATGGGCATTGACAGACACACGAGGCCAGGAAGAAGGCGAGGCGCCGCATCAGAGTTTCTTTAAGTCGTGAGAAACCCCTGACGAGCGGGAAGTTGATATGGGTGGCCGAGATATGCCACGCCAATGGTGAAGCCCAGGAGAAAGTCCGAGTGGAATACGTAAAGGAAGGGCTGAGGCCCGCCCTTCTATCTTTGGAATGGGCATTGACAGACACACGAGGCCAGGAAGAAGGCGAGGCGCCGCATCAGAGTTTCTTTAAGTCGTGAGAAACCCCTGACGAGCGGGAAGTTGATATGGGTGGCCGAGATATGCCACGCCAATGGTGAAGCCCAGGAGAAAGTCCGAGTGGAATACGTAAAGGAAGGGCTGAGGCCCGCCCTTCTATTTTTGGAATGGGCATTGACAGACACACGAGGCCAGGAAGAAGGCCAGGCGCCGCATCAGAGTTTCTTTAAGTCGCCAGAAACGCCCGACGAGCGGGAAGTTGATATGGGTGGCCGAGATATGCCACGCCAATGGTGAAGCCCAGGAGAAAGTCCGAGTGGAATACGTAAAGGAAGGGCTGAGGCCCGCCCTTCTATCTTTGGAATGGGCGTTGACAGACACACAAGGCCAGGGAGAAGGCCTACCGCCGGGTCGGAGCCTCCACGGGCTAAAGAAGGAGAGGCCAAGAAAGCGAGCGGAGGAAGGACAGTGTTTTCTTCTTCGAACGCCAAGTTCGGGCCGGGGAGGAGAGATACGTTGTGGCAGGGGGCCACTTCTGGAGTGAAGATACCAGGCACAGGTCAAGACAGGAAAGAAAGGAACAAGAGAAGGAAATCCAAGGCCACCCTAAAGAAACGGCGAGTGAGTGCGGCGATGCTTGCGATGGACAACCGCGAATAAAGATGGTTAATATCTTCTTCTGGCCTAGTCCAAGCGGGGGAGAACTGATCTTAAATATTCGTTGATGGCAGCACTCCATCAGCTCTCAGGGAAACTTGATCTGGATGAAGAGATGAACGAAGACATATACAAACGTATTTTTGGGGCAAGCTTTGGTATTTGCATAGCATTGCCTCCGTAAATTGGACCAAGAGAGCGAGTTGCTAGGGGCGGCCAAGTGGAGATGAATCCATGTATCTACTCCATCTCATCATCTGCATATGCGCGTGTATCACACTCTAGAAGTCGTTTCGCCGCTATTTCTACGCAGTCCTAGTACATCTTGTTATTTGCTAGCGGGCTGCTCAGGCTATTCAGACATCGCATCAAAATTCGTCATTTAGCACAGTCAGCCACGACGAATGAGTCCTAGTAGTTATTTCACCTTATCAAGTGACTACGTGGACAAATGAAAACACACCAAAACACCTCAGTTTTCATTGCCACAGTTGCGTTTTGAAGTTTCAGCATTGCTATTTGTTGTTGACAATATCTGTGCCACGCAATCCAAGCAAATAGGCCCTTCAATCCATGCATAGAGACGGAATAACACATGTTTGTGTCGGCATGTCTCTCGCCGTGTGAATATACAGCGGCCTTTTTTGGAAGGCTAGACGAATCGTGCCCTTTAATCGTGCAGTAGAGGATATCCATTGCAAATGAGTTTTAGTGTGTCAAAGTTAGTTGCACATTGCTGTAAATATCTGTGTAACCTAAGCGTCGAGTGTAAGCGATTAAATCCTTTGGTAGCACAACACCACAGATCATCACCATTGTACTTGTGCCCGATATTTTCCATGGAAATACACAACATTACTCTTAATAGATGCGATGACGGCAAGTAGACATATTGGATACTGTATTTGAATAGTGATGGCTAGGCAGGGTGAAGTTCCCCTAAAAGTTTGTAGTGGAATCTTGACAGCAAAGCCATTAGGCTAGGCATCCATCGCAGCAGAGATTTTGGTCTGGTCTTGATAAGACTACTAGGCAGGTTTTCATGTTTCACAAGACGAGCAGGAACGAGTTGAAAGAAGGCGGAAAATAGCGGACGTATCAAGTGACATGCTTTTACCGGGCCACCGCTCACTACTCCCAAGTCACCAGCATGTAGGAAGTATACCATGCAGCTTCTAGCCTACGTGGTTATCGAGTGAGCTCCTTTCTCATGTGCGATACATACACAGGATGTCTTTTTCAATATACGTTTCTTATTTTCTGATACAGCGATCCAGTTCGCAACCATTTCCTCAGGACACTTGACCTTCGCTGGTAGTTTGATGAAAACTTCCTCCTTGATCTTGGAGTGTGCGAACGCATTGAACGTATTCATCTGATCACATTGCATTTCATATTGGCGTACAGCTGCCAAGAATAACCTCAGTGTAGCGCTACCAGGAGTCGGTGCAAAACTTTTAAAGAAATTCACCCCGTATTCTTGCTAAAACCTTCTCACTGCCAGTCTGGCTTTGTACTTCTCAAGCTTTCCATTGAGGTCATACTTTTTGGAAAAAATACATCGAGTGTCAATTGGATCGCATCCGTCTTAGGAACAAATCACCAAGTGTCAAACTTGTCAAGAGTTTCCAATTCACTCTTGATAGCCTACCTCCACTCTTGGCCTTCCATTGGATGTGAGATGCCTTGACCAAGTGTCATAGAAGGTTCTAATAAAGCTATCACGGTCTTCTGGGTCGCCCCATCTTCTCCATCTACTCTGATCTATTGCTTTGGTGGTTGATCCTCTTTCGTCTCAAACGTCTCAGTGAGCCTTATTTAGGGGATCTTCCGATGCAGTGATTCGATCAAAAGATTCAGTCTTGCGTTGACTGCGTCCAGTTGCGTCGTATTGATTGATCCCTGTTATTGCCTTCGTCTCTGAAAAGGGTTTCAATGACTGTTCTTCTACACCCTGATCTTCTCCTCGGCCTTCAGGCATCTCTACCTTGCTCTTTGCCTGATCGCTGTCCGCAGGTTCTTCCTTTTCCAACAACTTTCGACCAAGACTCCGTGGTTCTTTGGATACATCAACATCCTCAGCCTGGCGCAATCCTTTCTCTTGTTTCGGATTTTTGAGTTGCATATTCTCATAGAAATGAGCTGATTCGGTAACGCGGACTTTCCTTGAATAAACGACTTACAAGATGTATCGGCCATCAACATTTTCATCATATCCTAGTAGCAGGGTGTGGGTGTTACGCCTGCGTCTATGATACGGCAGTTGTAACCCTGCATTGACCACAGTACACAGAACGCTATAATCACTCACGGCAGATGCGTATGTATAATCATACATGTATATCGACTATTCTGATTCTTGATGCTTGATGAAGAAGGAAGAAGACTCTGCGACAGACTTCCGAGGCTGACGCTTCGTAAGTCTATCTTAGAGTGGGGTCTGTTGCGTGGCGCACTAAACAGGTTAAGTGGCGTCCCATACATGCCCCATTTATTCATACCTCTTGTGGCTGAGGACCCATGATAGGGTTGACACCCTATCATGAATCCTCGTGAGCAATATGAAAGGAATGAAGCCTAAGGACGTAATGTAGCAGAAATACCTTCAATAAATCAACTGATTTAAACATTAAGATCTATTCTACAGATCAAGACCATATTGCACTGTGATATGATCCTATTCCTGGCAATCATTAGCTTGACTGGACGGACTAACAAAGTTATTAGGCTCTGCATCTGTCCATCACCTGCAGCATGGACTGCTGAAAAGCCAAGCAAAAATTAGCCTGAGAGCAGCAGCCAACAACCCCCTCTCTACCACATTGCCTGCAATCTGAAGTTACAGGCCTTTCTTTATTCCTAAAAAAGTTAGTTCATGAAAGCATGTGTCATTTATAAAGGTAGTAGCATATATGTTCTGAATATTGATAGGTGACGCTGTCTTCTACTGTAATGCTTCGAAGTCTGATGAAACTGCTATGTATTCAAATTCTCTCTTCTTAGGCTTTGATGTTCGGTGACTCGGGCTATCTTATAGCGCAAGAGCACACTTCAAAGGACCCGCGGCTAGGGCTATTAGCGAGACCACGCTATGGAGCATCCTGGTTTCCTGGGAGCTTTTTCCAAGGAGAGGTCAATGTTCGTCGTGGATAGGAATTTTTATTGGCCCTAACTGGTGCCTTTCCAAAGTCTAAGAGATATGACCTAAACGTGTTTGTGGTAACTAAGTAACAAGCACAATGAACTAGCTTCGCGCATTCAAGTGTCAGAAATGTTGCAAACGCTAGGCCTGATAGACTAGCCCTGTACACAAGAGGACATCGTGTTTTTGTAGTGGTATTTAGAGCCTAAGGATCTCTAATTTGAGCTTAAACAACAAAGTTCAGGTTAGTTGAATTACTGAGATGCCAGCACCATGTGGACTCGGTAAAAATTCTCGGACTGCCGTTGTTTACACTCGAAATATTAGCATTTAAGGTTAACTAGAGATTGCGTAACATATATAAACTGAAGAAATACAGTGTGCCTACCAAGCATGGGATAAATACTATATCTTCATCTCTATTGCAGTAATTGTGACTATGCGACTTGAGGAGATCAACATGCTAAGTTAGAAATCGATTACCGGTCCTTTTAAGTTCAGGTTAGGATCTTGCTACAACATGCTGGACTGTAGCTTGCTAAGGCAAAGGTTGAACACAAGCAATTCAAAATTAGACCAAATCATTCCCATAGTTCAGCATCGAGAAATTCTTAGACAGTTATATGAGTTTATTTTAGTAGCATGGCTTAGCTAAAGTATTTGACGGAAAGATAGCTTAGGAGATTTGGACTGCTAGTCACTGCCAATCGTATCCTGGTTTCAGCTATCTCTATGCTGAGGGTAGTTGTACCAAAGGGCGACAAATTCTTAATTTTAGCAAAGTTCGCTTGGAGACACGATGGGGCCCTTTACGTCGTCATAGCAAACGCAAATTGTGCCCAGTTCTTCCGTGTCAACAAACTGACAGCCGAGGATCATACGTCTCGCAACACCGGCATCACCATCGAGGTTTTTGTTCTCGCCGACATTTTGAACGTTGCCAGGAGCTGCCAGAGCACTGGCAGCAAAAGCGAGAAGTAGGGTAACAGTCCAGTGTTGCATGATTGTCGAGTTATAGTTTCTGGTTAATGAGTTGTAGAGGGGACTTTGCAATGGCAAAGATGTTGTAACAAAATTAAGGATTGAAGAAGAAGAGAGTAGTAAGAAGGATCAAGAAGAGGCGGCGGACGAAGTCGAGGGATGAGAAGTATAAAACTGATGTTCTGGAGAAAGAAGAGAAGAACCCATAGGTTGCGAAGGGAGAGCCCCTTATATACTTGTCTGGACGCTTCTCGAGTAGGTCTAAACACATTCAATTATGCTACTATTTCTACATCGCTAGAGCTACATCGGCATCAAGAATGCGTAAGAGGGTCACCAAATCAAGAATGCCGTACATCTAAAAATGATATATAGCAGCTATGCTCACCTCGGCGTCAAGGCACACGATAACAGAGTTGCTATATTTCCTATTATATCTCTATAAGTCAAGTCTCTGAAATGCTTCCGGAAAAGTGGAAATTTAACTATACCGAACTCCTTTCATAGCTAAGCTTTTAGTCGGGCCACGGAAGACAATGAATAACCTTGTTTTCCGCAGACGCCCCTGTATCAACCCTTCCTGCTGTCTCGTCTTGTCCGAGAAAAAATCTTTTCCATTTTTCTTTCATTATGTTATATAATTATATCGTCACTCTGAAGCCATCCTCTTCCATAAATACCGTCAACCCACGGCTCACAGGCGGGCAAACACAGTTGCAGGCCTAATGCTGGCCGATGGGTTGTGTATGGTGGTCTGGAAGAAGACTGATCATCATACCTTCCACACCGCTCAGTCGAAAGGGGGGGACGAGGAGCCTCATGCATGCGGATTTGGGATAAGTGTGACTCAAGTCTTTTCAATGGATAGAGCAAGCTTCACGGAACTAGCAAGAGTTTCACGTCGAGTGCGCCGTCTATTCTACTCCCCAATGTATTTGTGATCAATATTGTAGAGTTTAGCAGCTTGTAGGATACTGTGTTTTTGGTCTTGATAGGCCGAAGGACTAAAAGTAGCCCAGGCCCTGTAAATGTAATTTCATCTGTTAAAAAGGAAAAGCATCTGTATTGAAGGATGAGTTTAGGACAATTGTACACTGGTTTAAAAGTCGCGTTGTTCTTCTCACTCCTAACGCTGCCTATATATGAGTGGGCAAATTGTCAAGACAGCATCCCAAGCTAATGGCTTGTATACCTGCAGCAGAAGTCTGTAAGCTTCTTTGATTCCCCATAATAGCAGTTGATTTCGCGGTATTCATGAGCTGTATTAACAATAATGGCAATTTTCCCAAGATATAAGAATGTGATTCTAGAGGCCCTTCTATACTTGAGTCTGAACCGGAACGGATTTCGTGTAGGCTGAAACTCAGCCATACATCATGTCCTTCAATAACGTTTGTCGTGGTTGAGGCATCGCCTCTATGTGGCTTGATTCTAGAACAAGATAATTTAATGCGACAGGCCTTTCCGTATCGCAGTTCCCTTGTCTCATTCGGGGACACTCACTTTTCTCAATGCCTGCCCTTAACTTCGACAGTACAAAAGCCTTAGCAGCATGCTAAGGATAAACTGGATAATATCTTCGAGTAGGGTTATAGTGTAAATTCAATGATGCGTTGTTATTCTTACTATCTGGATTCTAAACAGAAAAGGGGTAGGGAAGTACATGACCCTAACAACAACCAGAAGGATCCTTGTGCAGGGTCCGTCAGCTGACCAGTCATGTGATACATCCTGGTCTCGAGGACTCACAGAATGCCTGCCTCTTACATATAGTGATCTTCGAGAAAGAGGTCTGGCTTGCTCGGATGCAAGTGGTCGGTTGGAGCTGCATCTCGAATCTCGCATATACAAAAGATTGCCGGCAAGCCATACCTCGTAGGGGAGAGGAGACTCGTTGGACTTTTGAACGCTACGCTACATATTACTAATGGTTAATTATATCTCGTTTCCCTTGTTCTTCTTACTCAATCAGTAGAGCTCCAAGCTTAGCGATAGTCAGCCCCCCCTTAACGGAACTGCGACATCTAGTACTTAGGACCATAACACCAGCCTGAGACAGACACAAGTCTTCTAGCTGTAGCCAGAAATACCAAAATGTGCCCTGTGACGGTCGCCTTGACTCCATCGAGTGCTGCTGTTGTAAAGGGCATTATCAGGGCACATGGCATGGTGGGATAGAATAACAAAAGGGCCGTGGTAAAGGAGGAGATGAAGCACCACAAATACAGGTGAAGGCCAATAGTTACCGTGTGAGTGAATCCTTTCGAACCTGATTTACATACTAAGAAGCGGGTGATTAGTTGTTAGGCAGATGAACTATTTTGCATCTAGACCCACGTCTCCTCGCTTTGGCAATATCTATCTCCTTCTATCTTTTCGATACAGAGCTCTTGATGGGGGCGAAAAGCTGTATTGGGGGTAACCATGTAATCAGGTTCCTACTATTTACTAGCACATCCGTATTATTGCACAGGCGGAGCAACCCTTGCACCCGAATCGGCAAATAAAAATCCCGCCGAGTATAGTATAGCGCCTGCTGGCGTGATGTCAATATTGCTAGCTATCGGTTAAACGGATAGCGGCGACAGGTACATGCGCCGCCCTATTTCTCCGAGGCAGTTACTACGTGGGCATCACGTTTGTCTCCATGCGCATCAGGCTTATGTAGGCATCACATTTTACGCACTCTGATTGGCTGGAAATATGTCTGTTAGTGCATTCCATGCTCTAAAGTTCTGCCAATGTACCTCTCTCACTGGCCAATTCTATGGCTGTTCCTGACATAAAGAAATGTAAAAAGGAAGGCATACTCATTGTTTTGAAAACTTCACTCATTACTCTTACATATGATCTCTTTATCCCATGTCATTACTCTCAAGTACTATGATGGAGCTGCCAGCGCAGCCTCCGATCCTTTGATCGATTATGGTCTGGCGGACCTTATACTTTAGGATCTGAAATGTCTAGCCTCTGCCTATGTGACAAAACCCAGCGTTCTACTCACGAGCGTGCATGATCTTGGAAGAAACGGAAAGTTGGACATGGTGTCGATGGATAAGGCTCGGCTTGGAATCCATACACGCAGCTATGTCCTCTAGGGCCGGTTGGCCCTGAGCAACAATGCTTGGCGATTCTCTAGCGTCTTTGTGCATGATGGAAGAACTTAACACTTTACAAAAAGAATAGAGAAACAAGCTTCACCAATTCGATCAATCTGTATACCAGCACGGTTCCACGTGCGGTTGTACAAGGTCACGAGTGACTTCAAAAGTGATATAACAGAATTCAGTAGATTGTTCCGACCGTCCGCTTCTTTAGTGGCTGCCAAGACCCAGGATTTAGATATTAATACTAAATTTAGTTGGACGTACTGAACGTCCTTAGAATGAAAAGAAGAAGGGATCTGTGATTTATGGTTGTTGCTTTTGTATGTAATCCTTGGTTGAAGAGCGGATCTCAGCCAATGTATATATTTCCCTACAGTGTATAGACCGAACGGGTTTCGAAGCGCCCCTTAATGTCTGAAACTAACCCTAATATCTGTCCGAACTTGGTCAGGGTCAACAATCCTGCTAACCCTAGATCAGGTTACTGAGAGATATGCTTGTTCAAAATATTTAATCATCACCGTGCAAGCTTATGGAGCATCTGACATATTTTGTCATGGAACGCAACCTCGGCTTTTGCAGCACTGTGTTGCTAGTACCAAGCGGTCGTTCCATTGCTCAATCATATAGATATAGTACTACATCAGTTGTGGCCTCTCGCGCCACACACCATAGTAGACTTGGCTATCTTGGGGCTGTTACCATCACTTTGCACTGCTTTTTGAAGCCAGGGCTAGAGTCTCACTAATTCTTAATGCGTACTATCTTCTTCGTCAAACTTGTCGTTTTGTCTAGCTACCTGAGCCCTGTCTTCATAGAAGTAATATTGCTTCCCATGTATACATGCACAATTCTCCTGCTACTCTAGTCAGTGTCTAGTTCTTTCTTATTGTGTAACGTGCTCCATCAGCGAGCGGACTACATCAACCACACTTACAACTAGAAAGGCTCTATTACATCACTACAACGAAAGGAAAAAAATCAAACTATTCAGAACTAAATCCTGCTACTATTATTGAATTATCCTCACAAGTCTGTGTATTATGCCCGGTCTTGCCACAAATACTACAGTGCTGAAAAGCTACTGTGATCCCGTGTTCGCGGCCACCATTCTCGCGGCTCTCTTGCTCTAGCTGCTCATCCACATCCTTTTGGTCTAGCAAATTATGTCTATCCTTTATGGTAAGGCTTCTTCCTTTCCGGAGAAATATTTCTTTAGCTCTTCGCTGTTTGCTTGAAGAATGATTGGCCTCACGAAGCATCTTGTTCTCAGACCTGAGGAGGGCTACCTAGTGAATGATTGCCTTCACCCTTTTGATAATTTGATCCGCAGTGATGAACATGGGTGTTGGTGAGCTGCTATGATAATGGGTAATCCGACTTTGAATAACAGTAGACTGTCAGCTGGCTTCTGTTGGATTGTGCGGTGCTTGGGAGACCCAAAGTTCCTCGTTGCGTTGAGGAGGACTAGCTGGTGTTGGTGTCGGCAACTGTATATCTAGCCTTAAGAAGACCATCTCAGGATAAAAAGGAACTAATTATGCTCCTCTGAATTCAGGCTTAACATTTTCTGCTCTAAAATCAGTGTGAAAGGCAGATTTGAAAGCGATGAAAACTCTAGCTTGGTCAGGTGGTTGATGTGTGACTTCATAAGCACCTCAATCTCTCACCTGTATGCTCGCTTGAACAGACTAAATCATGCAACGTTTAAGGCATGAAGCATGTGTGATGAGAGCAATGGCATAGAAATTGTTGATGTGTTCTTCTCCTTGTAGAACGCGTTGGACTGGGGTGAGTGGTGACTTTCGTGGCTGTCGATCACTAACATGCGATGCATACCGGCCGTTCAACAGGCAGTATGTATATCAAAATACCGAATCCAGTCCACTCTTTGAATCATCGTAGCCCATTCTCGGTTGATAGGCGGGTCTGCCTTTACCCTTCTACGCCATGCAGCGGATAATCGAGGCCATGTCAGCAAATACGGCAATTCAACCGCGGAATCTTTCTACTGCGCTTTAAAGGCAATTCCCTGATGCTATTTTTATAATAGAACACATCACAAATTTCCAACAAAAGCTGCGACGACGCGCTCTGAACGGCTATGTACCTATACAAAGTGTCTATCAGTCTCTTTGTCAAGGAAATATCTTTCATCTGACTTGACTCAATAGTCAAAATAAGACAGGCCCAACTACTGGCTCATCTTTTTGCTTCCCTCTTCCATGAAGATTAAGTGGCCGAAACTATGACAACAACATGACGATACTGACGCTATTGCTACTGATTCGGAAAATCAAACAGATGCACTAATTTGTCAAAGAAATACCATCTATGCTTCGACCTCTTCCCAAAGAAATACCATGTACATGGCAAGGCTTATATGGCTGGTGCAAGTTTCTGGATTTTTTGTCGTCAGAGGAGCAGCTTTCTGGAGCCCGGGACTGTCTAGTGCAGTACTTGGACTCATTGAACAGATGATTCAAAGTATGTAGATCATGAATTTTAATTCGTTTATTGAAAAAAGCTCTCTGTATGCCTTGAGTGCGCTGAGTTTATAGTACATATTGTGAGGACGTACTGGGTGTCCTTGAATGAGAAGACGAGGGGTCTGTGATTTCATGGTTCTCTCTTTTCCAACTAATTATCGACTGGAGTGTGCATCTTGACTGATTTCAACATTTCTCACCTAAGTGCCCGGACCGAACAAAAGACCTTGGAAGAGGCCCTTCTTATCATATTTGAAACTATCGGCAAGAGCGGTTGGCTAAACTTGGTCAGGGGCGACAATCCAGTAGTCCCGACTCGGATTACTGGCATAAATGCTTAATATGCACGTTTGAGACAAGAAGCTCACCACCATCCATCTAACCGTCACTCCTCTGCCTTATCCACATTAGCGTGTTGTTTTTTTGATTGTAGCGGCAACTTGACAAAAGTTGCCGTGCTGTCGCATTAGAGAGCTATTAAACTCGTGAGAATGGAGAAGAGAGCAGTGACCGGGGGACACAGCTATACAGCGATACGACAACACGAGTTTATGACAGCCAGGCGCCGCATCAGAGTTTCTTCAAGTCGAATGAGATGCCTGATGAGCGGGTAGTTGATATGGGTGGCCGAGAGATACCACGACAATGGTGAAGCCCACGAAAAGTCAGCCGCGACGAATGAGTGCTAGTAGATATTTCACCTGATCAAGTGACTATGTGAACAAATAGAAATACGCCAAAACACCTCAGTTTCCATTTCCACAGTTGCTTTTTGAAGCTTCAGCATTGCTAGTTGTTGTTGACAATATCTGTGCCACGCAGTCCAAGCAAATCGGCCCTCCAATCCATGCATAAAGACGGAATGACACATGTGTGTGTAGACACTTCTCTTGCCGTGTGAATATACAGCGGTCATTTTTTGGAAGGCTAAATGAATCATGCCCTTTAATTGTGCAGCAGAGAAAATCCATTGCAAATGAGTTTTAGTGTGTCAAGGTTACTTGCATGTTGTTGTAAACACCTGTGTAACCTAAGTATCCAGTGTTAACAGTAGATATTAGGAGGACGTACTGAATGTCCTGTGAAGAAGAGGAAGAAGGAGAATGAGTGATTATTGGTCATGTTCTGTGTCTATCTAAGTCTAGTCCGTGGAGCGGATCTCGGCCGGTTTATATAACCATTACTACCATGTTCTGGGTCGAGCGCTTGGGCCTTGAATGAAGACCCTTAATGTCTAATTCTAACCCTAATGTTTAGGCGAACTGGATCAGGGTCAACAATCTTGGTTACCGTACCTTAGGTTACTGACAAGTGTAAGCTACATGATAGAATCCTTTGGTAGCACAACACCATAGATCATCACCATTGTTCTTGTGCCCAATATTTTCCATTCAAATACACAACATTGCTCTTAATAGATTCGATGGCAGCAAGTAGACATATTGGATACTTTATTTGAATAGTGACTAGGCAGGGTGAAGTTCCCTTAAAAGTTTGTAGTGGAATCTTGACAGCAAAGCCATTAGGCTAGGCATCAATCGCAGCAGAGATTTTGGTCTGGTCTTGATAAGACTATTAGGCAGATTTTCATGTTTCACAGAGCAGGAACGAGATGAAAGAAGGCGGAAAATAGCGGACGTATCAAGTGACATGCCTTTACCGGGCCACCACTCACTACTCCCAAGTCACCAGCATGTAGGGAGTATACCATGCAGCTTCTAGCCTACGTGGTTATCGAGTGAGCTCCTTTCTCATGTGCGATAGATACACAAGATGTCTTTTTCAATATACGTTTCTTATTTTCTGATATGCACACTAGAGCCCTCAAACGGTGCTGTCTAGCTCTCTTCTATTAGCTTCTGAAGGTACTAATCTGTGTAGCCGACGTTACCACATCAAAACACTTTCAGACTAGGCACTCATTTTCTCCTTACTCGGACAATTCCTAGACGCAAAAACGGCAATGAAGTACTCCGTGTCCTCATGTGCTAAATTGAACTAACAATAGTTCTAGGTGTTGAGCTTGCGTGCTAGTTAACAGAAACTTGGCTAGCAGGGAAAGCTTCATGACTCTTGTCCAGAGAAATTGATGCATTTTCTTTTTACATTGCAGGATTAAAATTCAATGCGTTCCTAGATAGAAATAATAGATTCACTGATTTCAAAATTATTACATGTCGGTAATCTGAACCAGCTCTTACTGGATCATTGCCCCTAATTGAACGCAGCAAAGCACTCTCACTGGGCATTGTGACACAATATGATTAGAATAGCCGCGCGCAGGGTATGTAAGCGAAGGGCAATCTGACCCCGACTCCTCCGAAAAGCTGACATTTACCACAAGAAGCTTATTTTCACTCTCCATTTCGGAAACATTTTCTCTGGCCGCTAGTGCTTCACTTGGAGTCACAACACACTTATTAAGATTTGATATGCCCTTCCTTTTCGTCGCGCTTTTCATACGACTCAGTTCATCTTGCAGAACAGAAATCCGCATGGCATACGCCATCATCGCTTGCTACTACTCCCCAAACCCCTTTGCTATGATGTTATGCAGTCTCCACATCTTTGATCTTTTATCAAGCCCAAGATCGCAAATAAAGAGGCTAGGTTCTAGCATATTCATCCGACCTGAAACATGCAAGGGCATTGTCACTGTGAGGACGTTTCAATGGCAACAGCAAATATTTTTTGATGAAGGGGAGAAGGAAAGAACTAAACTAAACCATGGTCTATTTTGGGACTGTCATTCGGCCTATCCTCTTGAATTCCTAGATACTGTAAAGGTTTGGCTTAAGGAATTGGCCAATTCCTGGTAAATCTCCCACTACAGAGTATATTCTTTTTATTCATACCCACTTCACGAGCCTTGGCAGAGGCTCTGATGAAATTGGCCTTGTCCATTGGATCAGAGTCAGTTAGGGAAGCGAGCTTTCCCAGCTCTCAGAGATCTGCAGCTATGGAGCCATTGAATACATCATTATCCAGTGGCTGGAGTCCATCAGGGCAATGTGCTGAAAGGTAGCAAGGACGTGCATGATAAGCATGTGTCGCACTCTTCCCTACCAAGAATTACTAGTCAATTACCTGCTGACCACGAGGCACAACCAGCTGGCATTCCTTGGGCTTCAAACTTCGTCGGGCGACAACCAAGCCTCAAGACATGCTTGTTTTTCAACAATATGACTACTAGAGAGCTCAGTTGGAAGATCCAGTCATTATTTGTAACTGGTTAAAGCTTGTGGAGAGTACAACTGCGAAGTATGGCATACTGTTAGATGGTTTCTACAACATTGGTAAGACTGGTTTTATGATGGGCTTACCTCAGAACGGAATGGTCGTCACAGAAATAGATAGGCGTGGAAAGCCAAAGCTAGTGCAGCCTAGAAATAGAGAATGCATTACAGTCATTCAAGCGATTAATGCAGATGCCTGAGTAATGCCATCATTCATCGTCAGTGCAAGCCAATATCACCTCACCACCTAGTACTGAGAAAGCAACCTTCCGAGTGATTTGGTTCTGTGACGACCCAAAATTGCTTGACTGATAGTGAGACTAGGTCTCTAATAGCTTAAGCACTTTAATCACTGCACAGCCAAGTGATCAAGCTGTCTTTTTCTTCTCCTAACCTTCGATAACCACAAAAGCCACTACTCCATTGGTTCGAGAGATGTAGTGGGGAGGATAAGATCATTAGCCTTTGTATGCCACCTCATTTGTCTCATCTACTTCGGCCCCTTGATGTTGGGTGTTTTGGCGTGCTTAAGAAAGCTTACGGCCAAGAAATAGGGCATCTGATCAGATGCTCTATAACCCACGTTTCGAGGGCTGAGTTCTTCCCAGCATTCTACACAGAATTTCAGGCCACCATGACAGAAAAGAATATTAAGTCAGCCTTCAGAGGGGCCGGACTTGCTCCTATTGACTCGGAAAGTGTCATCTCGATGGTGTGCAGGTACAGACTCCAACGTCTGCTGAGAATGAGGTGGAACTGTCAAGCTTTTGGGTTTCAAAGACCCTAAAGACTGTGCTTAAAGCTCAATTTTAGTCAGAATACCTCGAGAGACAAGTTGAAAGGCACAAAAGTAGCTCCCCAGCGTCAATTCTAGACGTCATACGCTCTTCTTCTAAGGGAACAAAGATAGTTATGTATAAGGCAGACTTATTGAAGGCTAGAGTCAAAGACCTTAGACTAGCGAATGAGATGCTAAGTGGGCGCTAGAGAGCAAAATGAACCTCACAGTATATATTAGGAGGACGTACTCAAGGTCCCATAAAGAAATGAAGAAGGGATGAGTGATTATTAAAGTTTTTTCTATATCGGTTTATAACGTATATGATAAGGGAGCGACGCAGATAAGTGAGCGACGCACTTTTATCAACCCTCTGAATTAAATTCCTAATAGAAACACCACAATCCATCTAATCAATTAAAGTTAATCACTCCAGGGAGCTTCTCTTATGACTTCTAATCCTTTCTTGCAGATAATAAGAATTCGATTGGGTCTCTAGCACTGTCTTTGGGGTCCTGGCAGTCCAAGGGGTCGATGGTATCGTGACCTCTACGGGAGGCGTCGGAGTCCGTAGCTGCACATCAAGCTTCGAGATGACAGAAGGATTAGAAATCATGAGAGCGGCTCCCTGGAGTCAATAACTGAGGCTGTGAAGCATTATGAGTAGGCAAAAACCATCATTATGCATGAGATGGTCCTCCTACAGGAAAGGGTTCGACAACTTGAACAAGAGAATAAGACAGTAGGGCAGCACGAGAGGGCGAAAAGGACTAAGATATGGAAAAAAGGGCCTTGAACTATAGGGGAATCATCACAATAAATTGATCAGATAGATATTGATGTGCAGGTAAGAGTTGAATCCTCGAGAGGTGGTCGCGGACGGTCACAAGGAGCAAATGTTCGGCAGTGTAGTATTTGCAGCAAGACCAGAAATAATGCAAGGGCCTGTCAGGAGGCTATCGAGGTTAACAGAGAATGGTATAGGGATGAATTTTAATTGATTAGATAGATTGTGGTGTTTCTGTTGCGAATTTAATTCAGAGGGTTCATAAAAGTGCGTCGCTCGCTTATCATATACGTTATATCCATCACTACCATGTTCTAAGTCAGGTGTAGGTTTTAGGGTTCAGGGTCACATGACAATCGGACCCTGACCCCGCTCTGAGATAGACTTACGAAGCGCCAGCTTCGGAAGTCTGTCACAGAGTTTGCTTCCTTCTTCATCAAGCTTTGAGAATCATAAGAATCGACATAAATTTTTAGGATAGCTATTCATACGAGACTCACGTATCTATATGCATCAACGTGAGTGATTATAGCGCTTGTTTACTATGGTCAATAGCTGCAGGGTTACAACTGCCGTATCATAGACGCAGGCGTAACACCCACACAGGCACATGGGCCTTGGAAGAAGACCCTTCAAGTCTAATACTAACCCTAACGTCTAGGCGAGCTAGGTCAGGGTCTAATTTACCGTATTTTAATCTACATCAAGCCATGGCTTCTAAAAAGGCCAAGCAAAAATTAGCTGGGTGGCAGCAGTCAAAAACCCTCTCCATACCCCATTGCCTGCAATCTCAAGTCACAAGCCTTTCTTTGTTTCCATAATATTTAGTTCATGAAGGCATGTGCCACTTATGAAGCCAGTAGCATACATATGCAGAATATTGATGGGTGACGCTTGCTCTCTTCTACCACGTTGCTTCGAAACGTGCTGAAACTACCATGTGTTATAATTCTCTCTTCTTGATATTTACTGTTCGGTGACTCGGACTATCTTATAGCGTAAGCACCACTTCAAAGGACCCACGGCTAAGGCTATTAGCCGGACCTTGCTATAGAGCACCGTAATTTCACGAGAGCTTTTTCCAAGGAGTGGCCAATGTTCATCTCAGAGAAGACATTCTATTGGCCTTGACCGATGGCTTTTTCAAGTCTAGGAGATATGACCTAAACGTCCTTGTGCTAACTAAGTAACAAGCACAATACACTGGCTTTGCGCATCCAGATGTAAGAAATGTTGCAAACGCTTGGCCTAGTCCACACAAAAGGGCATCGTGATTTTGTAGTAATGTTACAACATTGTGAGCTTCGATTTCTACATGGATAGTATGGCTTCGTTTGGGCGGTATTTTTTATACTTTCCCCTTTCTCCTTTCCAATGAACACCAACATTTATTCAAGATTGAAACACGCCGACCTGGAAAACTGGGTATACTAAGGAATAATATCAGCTGAAAGTTCCATCCCAGGGATTTAACGGGATTTCTAATTTGAGCTTAAACAATCAAAGTTAAGACTAGTTGAATGACTGAGATGGAACCGGTAAATAGGAGGGACTAACATTCTCCGGTTGCGGTTGTTTACACTCGAAATGTTAGCATTCAGGGCTAGAGATAGTATAACAGATATAAACTGAATAAACACAGCATGTCTACTAAGCACAGGATACATACTACATCTTCATCTCTATTGCTGTAATTGTGACTATGTAACTTGGTGAGATCAACATGCTAAGTCGGAAATCGATCACTGGTTCTTTCAAGTTCAGTTAAGGATTTTGCTACAACTTGCTAGACTGTAGCTTGCTGAAGGCAAAGGTCGAACAGAATTCATTCAACATTTCACCAAATCATTGCGATAGTTTCTTGGACAACTCATATATGAATACAGCTTAACTCAAGTATTTTTCGGAAAGATAGCTTAGGAGGTTTGGACTCCTATTCATTGCCAATCTTATCCTGATTATGGCTACCTCTATGCTGAGGGTAGTTCTACCAAAGGCTGGCAAACTCCTACTGCAGGCACCACGCCTCAGGAACTTCGAAGGCTACTTTATCCTCGTCAACGCACATACAAATCCCACTTATTAAAAAGCAGTGTATTTCCCCACGTCCAGTGTAAGCGGTTCTTGAGTATTGCCGCGATTTTGAAAGCTGCTAGGACGAGTTGCCAGAGCACTGGCAGCAAAGGCGAGAAGTAGGGTAACAGTCCAGCGTTGCATAATTGTCGAGTAATAGTTTCTGGTTAATGATTTGTAGAGGGGACCTTGCAATGGCAAAGATATTGTAACAAAATGAAGGGCTGAAGAAGAAGAGAGTAGCAAGAAGGCTCAAGAAGAGGCTGTAAGCGAAGTCGCGGTATGAGAAGTATAAAACCGATGTTCTAGAGAAAGAACAAGAGAAGATACATGTTGCGAGGTGAGGGACTGTTATATACTTGTCTCGACGTTTTTCAAGTAAGGCTAGACACATTCAATCATGTCACCATTTCTACATCACCAAAGCTACATCGGCGTCAAGAATGCCGTACATCGAAAGAAGATACATAGCAGCTATGTTCACCTCATCGTCGTGGCATATGATAAGAGATTAGCTATAGGTCACATATTATCTCTGCAAGATGGAACTCCGATAGGTTTCTAGAAAATTAGGAACTGCAACTTCAATTATAACGAAGTCCCTTCGTAGCGCTGCTTTCAATGCACCCGACGGAGAACGGGGACTAATCCTGTCTTCCGTAGAAGCACTTACATCTAGCCTTCCCGTGTTCTCGTCTGGCCGGAGAATAAATCGGGTTTTCAGTATGTTTTATAATCATTCTATTACTCAAAATCTATCTTCTTCCATAAATGTCGACAACCCATTCTTACATAGCACAGCTCACTGGCGGGCAAAAATAGTTACAGACCCAGTGCTGGCCGGTGGGCTGGCTGTGTTCGGTATTCTGGAAGAAGACTGATCATCTATCCCTTCCACACCGCTCAGTCGAAAGGGGGGCGAGGGGGCGAGGAGCGTCTCGAATGCGGGGTTGACACAAGTGTGACTACAGGCTTTTCAATGGAGGGAGCAAGCTTCCCAGAACTAGCAAGGGCTTCGCGTTGAGTGCGCCATCCATTCATTCTACTACCCAGCGTATTAGCAATCAATATTGTTGTTGGATGCTGTGTTTTTTGGGATTGATAGGCTGGAGGACTAAGAGTAGCCTAGGCCCTGTAACCAGAATTTCATCTGCTTAATAAGACATTCACCCGTATTGAAGGATGAGCTTAGGACAATTAAATTATCCACTGGCTTAGAAGTCACGTTGTTGTTTTCACTCCTAATGATTCCTATGTGTGAGTGGGTGAATTCCCAAGACAGCATCCCAAGCCAACGGCTAGTATACCCTCAACAGAAACTACATTGCCAAGGCTCTAAGCTTCTTTGATTCTCCTTAAAAGCAGTTGCTTTTGTGGTATTCATGAGCTATATGAACAATAATGGCAACTTTCCCAAGATATAGGCATGTGATTCTACAGGCCCTTCTATACTTGAGTCTGAACTCGAGCAGATTTCGTGCGGGCGGAAACCCAGCTATACATCACGCCCTTGAATAACGTTGATTGTGGTTGAGGCGGCGCCTACGTGTGGCTTGATTCATGAACAAAATAATTTAATGCGACGGGTCTTTCCGCGTCATAGCTCCCTTATCTTATTCAGGGATACTTTTCTCTACGCCCGCCCTTAACTCCGACAGTGCAAAAGTGTTGGCGGCATTCCAAGGATCACATAGATAATATCATGTAGTAGGGTTATGGTGATCTTCGAGAAAGAGGGATAGTGTCAACGGGCTAGCCTAGCGTCCAGCTTGCTCGCATGCACGTGGTTTGCTGGAGCTGCATCTCGAATCTCACATGGAGTGCTGCTGTTGTACAGGGCATCATTAGGGTGCATTGCATAGTGGGATAGATTAACAAAACGGCTGTGGTAAAGGAGGAGATGATGCATCGCAAATACAAGTGAAGGCCAACAGTTACAGTGTGGGTGAATCTTTTCGAGCCTGATTTTGACACACTAATAAGCTGGTGGTTGGCTGTTAGGCAGATGTACTATCCTGAATCTGGATATATGCTCCGTGGACTTGGTATTATCTATCTCCCCATCTTTGCGATACAGAGCTTTTGTAGAATAGATCTTAAATGTTGAATCAGTTAGTTTATTAAAGGGTTTAAGTCTATGCTACGTCCTGGAACTATTCCTTTTGTTGTGGAGATTCCAGCTCCACTCGGAATAACGTCGGGTAAACAAGTTATGTAGATACGTGGCACACGATGTTGTGAAGAGTGTTAGAACTTAGTCCTTGATTAATTCGAATGAAATAGACATATGTCATAACACCTTTTGTATTGTGGTGTCAATCATGTCACGTGATCAGCCACAATAGGTTCGGATAAGTGGGGCACGTATGGGACGCCACTTAACATGTATACCGCGCCACGCAACAGCTTTTGATGGGGGTGAGAGGCTATGTTAGGGGTAACTACGAAATCACAGGTCCCTACTATGTACCAACACACCCATATTATAGCACACGTGAAGCAATGCCTAGACCCTGCCTGGAATCGACTAACAAAACTATTACCAAGCAAGGCGTGTGTTGAAACTATACAATAAATAGTAGCTGTCTATTACATAGATAGCTTAAGAACTACTAATTCAACTCCGTCAGTAACCTAAGTCACGGTTACTAAGATTGTTGACCCTGATCCAGTTCGACTAAACGTTAGGGTTAGTATTAGGCATTAAGGGTCTTCATCCAAGGCCCAAGCGCTAGACCCAGAACATATATAAACCGGCCAAGATCCGCTCCTCATACTAGACTTAGACAGACATAGAACATCATCAATAATCACTCATTCTCCTTCTTCCTCTTCTTCACAGGACATTCAGTAAGTCCTCCTGATATCTACTGTTAAACTCTGCCATCTGCCATATTGATCAAGTTCGCCCTTTCGCTTTAGCACTACATAGATACCATGTCACACTAAATGACTGACAGGATGTACCTCAAGGTCATCATTTGGTAGAAAGGCTAACCACAATCGCACGTCATTCTTAGCTTCATGATGGTTGCACAGTAGATATCAGCGGCATCGTGGTTTTAATCAAAGCAACTTGCTCAGTCTTGGACGAATAGAACATCGCTTAAACAGGATCTCCGCGTAATTCGTATCGCAGAAACAACTTCTCCTTCTCCTTAGATGGGGGCCTAACGGGGCCACGGGCGCCCGTGGGACTTATGTAAGCTTCCGCTTTCGGCATCACTAATCGCCAACACGGCGCGTAAAATCGCCGCACTAACGCTCTTTAACCATGGAAAAGCAGGTAACACAGGAACGGATCGAGCCTGCATTGAAGTCGTAGCTTGGTTCCCTGGCGATATCTCCTACCTGAACGCGAAATGAGTCTCGAGAGTCACTTTCACAATCAATCAATTCTTTTACACTAGATCGTGGTCATGCCTTTGTCATGGGGAGATCCACTAGGGAGAAACACGGCCGATTGATAGTTACATACGCCTGTGATAGGGCATGTAAGCCTCCTCATGGTTTGAACAACTGGCAATGGAAGACAACTACTACTGCAGACAGGTCTGCGGCCAGCCTGGCCATAATGCAAGGACTTGTCAAGTAGTGATTGAGACATCTGGGGAAGAGTAGAGTGAGTAGTTTTAATGAATCAAATGGGTTGTGGTGTTTTTATCACCATTTCTATAAGAGAGGTTAAGAAAAGTGCGGCGCTCGGTGTACTGCGGCGCTCGGGTTACATGTATGTTGATGGAAAATCAACATAGTCCTGCTATGGCTATGTCCCCAACGTGTAACAAGACCAATATTTTCCACTTCGTATGGAATAACAGACACGGTTCTGTAACCATGTTCTCAAATCCCATAGACTTGAGGTACCCAGTGTAGTCCATATTCCATTGGTATGCCACTTGTTTCAGCCCATATATACAGCGATCCAATTCGCAACCATTTCCTCAGGACACTTGACCTTCGCTGGTAGTTTGATGAAAACTTCCTCCTTGATCTTGGACTGTGCGAACGCATTGAACGTATTCATCTGATCACATTGCATTTCATATTGGCGTACAGCTGTCAAGAATAACCTCAGTGTAGCGCTACCAGGAGTCGGTGCAAAACTTTCAAAGAAATTCACCCCGTATTCTTACCAAAACCCTCTCACTGCCAGTCTGGCTTTGTACTTCTCAAGCTTTCCATTGAGGTCATACTTTTTGGAAAAAATACATCGAGTGTCAATTGGATCGCATCCGTCTTAGGAACAAATCACCAAGTGTCAAACTTGTCAAGAGTTTCCAATTCACTCTTGATAGCCTACCTCCACTCTTTCTCACTGCCAGTCTGGCTTTGTACTTCTCAAGCTTTCCATTGAGGTCATACTTTTTGGAAAAAATAAATCGAGTGTCAATTGGATCGCATCCGTCTTGGGAACAAATCACCAAGTGTCAAACTTGTCAAGAGTTTCCAATTCACTCTTGATAGCCTACCTCCACTCTTGGCCTTCCATTGGATGTGAGATGCCTTGACCAAGTGTCATAGAAGGTTCTAATAAAGCTATCATGGTCTTCTGGGTCGCCCCATCTTCTCCATCTACTCTGATCTATTGCTTTGGTGGTTGATCCTCTTTCGTCTCAAACGTCTCAGTGAGCCTTATTTAGGGGATCTTCCGATGCAGTGATTCGATCAAAAGATTCAGTCTTGCGTTGACTGCGTCCAGTTGCGTCGTATTGATTGATCCCTGTTATTGCCTTCGTCTCTGAAAAGGGTTTCAATGACTGTTCTTCTACACCCTGATCTTCTCCTCGGCCTTCAGGCATCTCTATCTTGCTCTTTGCCTGATCGCTGTCCGCAGGTTCTTCCTTTTCCAACAACTTTCGACCAAGACTCCGTGGTTCTTTGGATACATCAACATCCTCAGCCTGGCGCAATCCTTTCTCTTGTTTCGGATTTTTGAGTTGCATATTCTCATAGAAATGAGCTGAGTCGGTAACACGGACTTTCCTTGAATAAACGACTTACAAGATGTATCGGCCATCAACATTTTCATCATATCCTAGTAGCAGGGTGTGGGTGTTACGCCTGCGTCTATGATACGGCAGTTGTTTCAACATTTTCATCATATCCTAGTAGCAGGGTGTGGGTGTTACGCCTGCGTCTATGATACGGCAGTTGTAACCCTGCATTGACCACAGTACACAGAACGCTATAATCACTCACGGCAGATGCGTATGTATAATCATACATGTATATCGACTATTCTGATTCTTGATGCTTGATGAAGAAGGAAGAAGACTCTGCGACAGACTTCCGAGGCTGACGCTTCGTAAGTCTATCTTAGAGTGGGGTCTGTTGCGTGGCGCACTAAACAGGTTAAGTGGCGTCCCATACATGCCCCATTTATTCATACCTCTTGTGGCTGAGGACCCATGATAGGGTTGACACCCTATCATGAATCCTCGTGAGCAATATGAAAGGAATGAAGCCTAAGGACGTAATGTAGCAGAAATACCTTCAATAAATCAACTGATTTAAACATTAAGATCTATTCTACAGATCAAGACCATATTGCACTGTGATATGATCCTATTCCTGGCAATCATTAGCTTGACTGGACGGACTAACAAAGTTATTAGGCTCTGCATCTGTCCATCACCTGCAGCATGGACTGCTGAAAAGCCAAGCAAAAATTAGCCTGAGAGCAGCAGCCAACAACCCCCTCTCTACCACATTGCCTGCAATCTGAAGTTACAGGCCTTTCTTTATTCCTAAAAAAGTTAGTTCATGAAAGCATGTGTCATTTATAAAGGTAGTAGCATATATGTTCTGAATATTGATAGGTGACGCTGTCTTCTACTGTAATGCTTCGAAGTCTGATGAAACTGCTATGTATTCAAATTCTCTCTTCTTAGGCTTTGATGTTCGGTGACTCGGGCTATCTTATAGCGCAAGAGCACACTTCAAAGGACCCGCGGCTAGGGCTATTAGCGAGACCACGCTATGGAGCATCCTGGTTTCCTGGGAGCTTTTTCCAAGGAGAGGTCAATGTTCGTCGTGGATAGGAATTTTTATTGGCCCTAACTGGTGCCTTTCCAAAGTCTAAGAGATATGACCTAAACGTGTTTGTGGTAACTAAGTAACAAGCACAATGAACTAGCTTCGCGCATTCAAGTGTCAGAAATGTTGCAAACGCTAGGCCTGATAGACTAGCCCTGTACACAAGAGGACATCGTGTTTTTGTAGTGGTATTTAGAGCCTAAGGATCTCTAATTTGAGCTTAAACAACAAAGTTCAGGTTAGTTGAATTACTGAGATGCCAGCACCATGTGGACTCGGTAAAAATTCTCGGACTGCCGTTGTTTACACTCGAAATATTAGCATTTAAGGTTAACTAGAGATTGCGTAACATATATAAACTGAAGAAATACAGTGTGCCTACCAAGCATGGGATAAATACTATATCTTCATCTCTATTGCAGTAATTGTGACTATGCGACTTGAGGAGATCAACATGCTAAGTTAGAAATCGATTACCGGTCCTTTTAAGTTCAGGTTAGGATCTTGCTACAACATGCTGGACTGTAGCTTGCTAAGGCAAAGGTTGAACACAAGCAATTCAAAATTAGACCAAATCATTCCCATAGTTCAGCATCGAGAAATTCTTAGACAGTTATATGAGTTTATTTTAGTAGCATGGCTTAGCTAAAGTATTTGACGGAAAGATAGCTTAGGAGATTTGGACTGCTAGTCACTGCCAATCGTATCCTGGTTTCAGCTATCTCTATGCTGAGGGTAGTTGTACCAAAGGGCGACAAATTCTTAATTTTAGCAAAGTTCGCTTGGAGACACGATGGGGCCCTTTACGTCGTCATAGCAAACGCAAATTGTGCCCAGTTCTTCCGTGTCAACAAACTGACAGCCGAGGATCATACGTCTCGCAACACCGGCATCACCATCGAGGTTTTTGTTCTCGCCGACATTTTGAACGTTGCCAGGAGCTGCCAGAGCACTGGCAGCAAAAGCGAGAAGTAGGGTAACAGTCCAGTGTTGCATGATTGTCGAGTTATAGTTTCTGGTTAATGAGTTGTAGAGGGGACTTTGCAATGGCAAAGATGTTGTAACAAAATTAAGGATTGAAGAAGAAGAGAGTAGTAAGAAGGATCAAGAAGAGGCGGCGGACGAAGTCGAGGGATGAGAAGTATAAAACTGATGTTCTGGAGAAAGAAGAGAAGAACCCATAGGTTGCGAAGGGAGAGCCCCTTATATACTTGTCTGGACGCTTCTCGAGTAGGTCTAAACACATTCAATTATGCTACTATTTCTACATCGCTAGAGCTACATCGGCATCAAGAATGCGTAAGAGGGTCACCAAATCAAGAATGCCGTACATCTAAAAATGATATATAGCAGCTATGCTCACCTCGGCGTCAAGGCACACGATAACAGAGTTGCTATATTTCCTATTATATCTCTATAAGTCAAGTCTCTGAAATGCTTCCGGAAAAGTGGAAATTTAACTATACCGAACTCCTTTCATAGCTAAGCTTTTAGTCGGGCCACGGAAGACAATGAATAACCTTGTTTTCCGCAGACGCCCCTGTATCAACCCTTCCTGCTGTCTCGTCTTGTCCGAGAAAAAATCTTTTCCATTTTTCTTTCATTATGTTATATAATTATATCGTCACTCTGAAGCCATCCTCTTCCATAAATACCGTCAACCCACGGCTCACAGGCGGGCAAACACAGTTGCAGGCCTAATGCTGGCCGATGGGTTGTGTATGGTGGTCTGGAAGAAGACTGATCATCATACCTTCCACACCGCTCAGTCGAAAGGGGGGGACGAGGAGCCTCATGCATGCGGATTTGGGATAAGTGTGACTCAAGTCTTTTCAATGGATAGAGCAAGCTTCACGGAACTAGCAAGAGTTTCACGTCGAGTGCGCCGTCTATTCTACTCCCCAATGTATTTGTGATCAATATTGTAGAGTTTAGCAGCTTGTAGGATACTGTGTTTTTGGTCTTGATAGGCCGAAGGACTAAAAGTAGCCCAGGCCCTGTAAATGTAATTTCATCTGTTAAAAAGGAAAAGCATCTGTATTGAAGGATGAGTTTAGGACAATTGTACACTGGTTTAAAAGTCGCGTTGTTCTTCTCACTCCTAACGCTGCCTATATATGAGTGGGCAAATTGTCAAGACAGCATCCCAAGCTAATGGCTTGTATACCTGCAGCAGAAGTCTGTAAGCTTCTTTGATTCCCCATAATAGCAGTTGATTTCGCGGTATTCATGAGCTGTATTAACAATAATGGCAATTTTCCCAAGATATAAGAATGTGATTCTAGAGGCCCTTCTATACTTGAGTCTGAACCGGAACGGATTTCGTGTAGGCTGAAACTCAGCCATACATCATGTCCTTCAATAACGTTTGTCGTGGTTGAGGCATCGCCTCTATGTGGCTTGATTCTAGAACAAGATAATTTAATGCGACAGGCCTTTCCGTATCGCAGTTCCCTTGTCTCATTCGGGGACACTCACTTTTCTCAATGCCTGCCCTTAACTTCGACAGTACAAAAGCCTTAGCAGCATGCTAAGGATAAACTGGATAATATCTTCGAGTAGGGTTATAGTGTAAATTCAATGATGCGTTGTTATTCTTACTATCTGGATTCTAAACAGAAAAGGGGTAGGGAAGTACATGACCCTAACAACAACCAGAAGGATCCTTGTGCAGGGTCCGTCAGCTGACCAGTCATGTGATACATCCTGGTCTCGAGGACTCACAGAATGCCTGCCTCTTACATATAGTGATCTTCGAGAAAGAGGTCTGGCTTGCTCGGATGCAAGTGGTCGGTTGGAGCTGCATCTCGAATCTCGCATATACAAAAGATTGCCGGCAAGCCATACCTCGTAGGGGAGAGGAGACTCGTTGGACTTTTGAACGCTACGCTACATATTACTAATGGTTAATTATATCTCGTTTCCCTTGTTCTTCTTACTCAATCAGTAGAGCTCCAAGCTTAGCGATAGTCAGCCCCCCCTTAACGGAACTGCGACATCTAGTACTTAGGACCATAACACCAGCCTGAGACAGACACAAGTCTTCTAGCTGTAGCCAGAAATACCAAAATGTGCCCTGTGACGGTCGCCTTGACTCCATCGAGTGCTGCTGTTGTAAAGGGCATTATCAGGGCACATGGCATGGTGGGATAGAATAACAAAAGGGCCGTGGTAAAGGAGGAGATGAAGCACCACAAATACAGGTGAAGGCCAATAGTTACCGTGTGAGTGAATCCTTTCGAACCTGATTTACATACTAAGAAGCGGGTGATTAGTTGTTAGGCAGATGAACTATTTTGCATCTAGACCCACGTCTCCTCGCTTTGGCAATATCTATCTCCTTCTATCTTTTCGATACAGAGCTCTTGATGGGGGCGAAAAGCTGTATTGGGGGTAACCATGTAATCAGGTTCCTACTATTTACTAGCACATCCGTATTATTGCACAGGCGGAGCAACCCTTGCACCCGAATCGGCAAATAAAAATCCCGCCGAGTATAGTATAGCGCCTGCTGGCGTGATGTCAATATTGCTAGCTATCGGTTAAACGGATAGCGGCGACAGGTACATGCGCCGCCCTATTTCTCCGAGGCAGTTACTACGTGGGCATCACGTTTGTCTCCATGCGCATCAGGCTTATGTAGGCATCACATTTTACGCACTCTGATTGGCTGGAAATATGTCTGTTAGTGCATTCCATGCTCTAAAGTTCTGCCAATGTACCTCTCTCACTGGCCAATTCTATGGCTGTTCCTGACATAAAGAAATGTAAAAAGGAAGGCATACTCATTGTTTTGAAAACTTCACTCATTACTCTTACATATGATCTCTTTATCCCATGTCATTACTCTCAAGTACTATGATGGAGCTGCCAGCGCAGCCTCCGATCCTTTGATCGATTATGGTCTGGCGGACCTTATACTTTAGGATCTGAAATGTCTAGCCTCTGCCTATGTGACAAAACCCAGCGTTCTACTCACGAGCGTGCATGATCTTGGAAGAAACGGAAAGTTGGACATGGTGTCGATGGATAAGGCTCGGCTTGGAATCCATACACGCAGCTATGTCCTCTAGGGCCGGTTGGCCCTGAGCAACAATGCTTGGCGATTCTCTAGCGTCTTTGTGCATGATGGAAGAACTTAACACTTTACAAAAAGAATAGAGAAACAAGCTTCACCAATTCGATCAATCTGTATACCAGCACGGTTCCACGTGCGGTTGTACAAGGTCACGAGTGACTTCAAAAGTGATATAACAGAATTCAGTAGATTGTTCCGACCGTCCGCTTCTTTAGTGGCTGCCAAGACCCAGGATTTAGATATTAATACTAAATTTAGTTGGACGTACTGAACGTCCTTAGAATGAAAAGAAGAAGGGATCTGTGATTTATGGTTGTTGCTTTTGTATGTAATCCTTGGTTGAAGAGCGGATCTCAGCCAATGTATATATTTCCCTACAGTGTATAGACCGAACGGGTTTCGAAGCGCCCCTTAATGTCTGAAACTAACCCTAATATCTGTCCGAACTTGGTCAGGGTCAACAATCCTGCTAACCCTAGATCAGGTTACTGAGAGATATGCTTGTTCAAAATATTTAATCATCACCGTGCAAGCTTATGGAGCATCTGACATATTTTGTCATGGAACGCAACCTCGGCTTTTGCAGCACTGTGTTGCTAGTACCAAGCGGTCGTTCCATTGCTCAATCATATAGATATAGTACTACATCAGTTGTGGCCTCTCGCGCCACACACCATAGTAGACTTGGCTATCTTGGGGCTGTTACCATCACTTTGCACTGCTTTTTGAAGCCAGGGCTAGAGTCTCACTAATTCTTAATGCGTACTATCTTCTTCGTCAAACTTGTCGTTTTGTCTAGCTACCTGAGCCCTGTCTTCATAGAAGTAATATTGCTTCCCATGTATACATGCACAATTCTCCTGCTACTCTAGTCAGTGTCTAGTTCTTTCTTATTGTGTAACGTGCTCCATCAGCGAGCGGACTACATCAACCACACTTACAACTAGAAAGGCTCTATTACATCACTACAACGAAAGGAAAAAAATCAAACTATTCAGAACTAAATCCTGCTACTATTATTGAATTATCCTCACAAGTCTGTGTATTATGCCCGGTCTTGCCACAAATACTACAGTGCTGAAAAGCTACTGTGATCCCGTGTTCGCGGCCACCATTCTCGCGGCTCTCTTGCTCTAGCTGCTCATCCACATCCTTTTGGTCTAGCAAATTATGTCTATCCTTTATGGTAAGGCTTCTTCCTTTCCGGAGAAATATTTCTTTAGCTCTTCGCTGTTTGCTTGAAGAATGATTGGCCTCACGAAGCATCTTGTTCTCAGACCTGAGGAGGGCTACCTAGTGAATGATTGCCTTCACCCTTTTGATAATTTGATCCGCAGTGATGAACATGGGTGTTGGTGAGCTGCTATGATAATGGGTAATCCGACTTTGAATAACAGTAGACTGTCAGCTGGCTTCTGTTGGATTGTGCGGTGCTTGGGAGACCCAAAGTTCCTCGTTGCGTTGAGGAGGACTAGCTGGTGTTGGTGTCGGCAACTGTATATCTAGCCTTAAGAAGACCATCTCAGGATAAAAAGGAACTAATTATGCTCCTCTGAATTCAGGCTTAACATTTTCTGCTCTAAAATCAGTGTGAAAGGCAGATTTGAAAGCGATGAAAACTCTAGCTTGGTCAGGTGGTTGATGTGTGACTTCATAAGCACCTCAATCTCTCACCTGTATGCTCGCTTGAACAGACTAAATCATGCAACGTTTAAGGCATGAAGCATGTGTGATGAGAGCAATGGCATAGAAATTGTTGATGTGTTCTTCTCCTTGTAGAACGCGTTGGACTGGGGTGAGTGGTGACTTTCGTGGCTGTCGATCACTAACATGCGATGCATACCGGCCGTTCAACAGGCAGTATGTATATCAAAATACCGAATCCAGTCCACTCTTTGAATCATCGTAGCCCATTCTCGGTTGATAGGCGGGTCTGCCTTTACCCTTCTACGCCATGCAGCGGATAATCGAGGCCATGTCAGCAAATACGGCAATTCAACCGCGGAATCTTTCTACTGCGCTTTAAAGGCAATTCCCTGATGCTATTTTTATAATAGAACACATCACAAATTTCCAACAAAAGCTGCGACGACGCGCTCTGAACGGCTATGTACCTATACAAAGTGTCTATCAGTCTCTTTGTCAAGGAAATATCTTTCATCTGACTTGACTCAATAGTCAAAATAAGACAGGCCCAACTACTGGCTCATCTTTTTGCTTCCCTCTTCCATGAAGATTAAGTGGCCGAAACTATGACAACAACATGACGATACTGACGCTATTGCTACTGATTCGGAAAATCAAACAGATGCACTAATTTGTCAAAGAAATACCATCTATGCTTCGACCTCTTCCCAAAGAAATACCATGTACATGGCAAGGCTTATATGGCTGGTGCAAGTTTCTGGATTTTTTGTCGTCAGAGGAGCAGCTTTCTGGAGCCCGGGACTGTCTAGTGCAGTACTTGGACTCATTGAACAGATGATTCAAAGTATGTAGATCATGAATTTTAATTCGTTTATTGAAAAAAGCTCTCTGTATGCCTTGAGTGCGCTGAGTTTATAGTACATATTGTGAGGACGTACTGGGTGTCCTTGAATGAGAAGACGAGGGGTCTGTGATTTCATGGTTCTCTCTTTTCCAACTAATTATCGACTGGAGTGTGCATCTTGACTGATTTCAACATTTCTCACCTAAGTGCCCGGACCGAACAAAAGACCTTGGAAGAGGCCCTTCTTATCATATTTGAAACTATCGGCAAGAGCGGTTGGCTAAACTTGGTCAGGGGCGACAATCCAGTAGTCCCGACTCGGATTACTGGCATAAATGCTTAATATGCACGTTTGAGACAAGAAGCTCACCACCATCCATCTAACCGTCACTCCTCTGCCTTATCCACATTAGCGTGTTGTTTTTTTGATTGTAGCGGCAACTTGACAAAAGTTGCCGTGCTGTCGCATTAGAGAGCTATTAAACTCGTGAGAATGGAGAAGAGAGCAGTGACCGGGGGACACAGCTATACAGCGATACGACAACACGAGTTTATGACAGCCAGGCGCCGCATCAGAGTTTCTTCAAGTCGAATGAGATGCCTGATGAGCGGGTAGTTGATATGGGTGGCCGAGAGATACCACGACAATGGTGAAGCCCACGAAAAGTCAGCCGCGACGAATGAGTGCTAGTAGATATTTCACCTGATCAAGTGACTATGTGAACAAATAGAAATACGCCAAAACACCTCAGTTTCCATTTCCACAGTTGCTTTTTGAAGCTTCAGCATTGCTAGTTGTTGTTGACAATATCTGTGCCACGCAGTCCAAGCAAATCGGCCCTCCAATCCATGCATAAAGACGGAATGACACATGTGTGTGTAGACACTTCTCTTGCCGTGTGAATATACAGCGGTCATTTTTTGGAAGGCTAAATGAATCATGCCCTTTAATTGTGCAGCAGAGAAAATCCATTGCAAATGAGTTTTAGTGTGTCAAGGTTACTTGCATGTTGTTGTAAACACCTGTGTAACCTAAGTATCCAGTGTTAACAGTAGATATTAGGAGGACGTACTGAATGTCCTGTGAAGAAGAGGAAGAAGGAGAATGAGTGATTATTGGTCATGTTCTGTGTCTATCTAAGTCTAGTCCGTGGAGCGGATCTCGGCCGGTTTATATAACCATTACTACCATGTTCTGGGTCGAGCGCTTGGGCCTTGAATGAAGACCCTTAATGTCTAATTCTAACCCTAATGTTTAGGCGAACTGGATCAGGGTCAACAATCTTGGTTACCGTACCTTAGGTTACTGACAAGTGTAAGCTACATGATAGAATCCTTTGGTAGCACAACACCATAGATCATCACCATTGTTCTTGTGCCCAATATTTTCCATTCAAATACACAACATTGCTCTTAATAGATTCGATGGCAGCAAGTAGACATATTGGATACTTTATTTGAATAGTGACTAGGCAGGGTGAAGTTCCCTTAAAAGTTTGTAGTGGAATCTTGACAGCAAAGCCATTAGGCTAGGCATCAATCGCAGCAGAGATTTTGGTCTGGTCTTGATAAGACTATTAGGCAGATTTTCATGTTTCACAGAGCAGGAACGAGATGAAAGAAGGCGGAAAATAGCGGACGTATCAAGTGACATGCCTTTACCGGGCCACCACTCACTACTCCCAAGTCACCAGCATGTAGGGAGTATACCATGCAGCTTCTAGCCTACGTGGTTATCGAGTGAGCTCCTTTCTCATGTGCGATAGATACACAAGATGTCTTTTTCAATATACGTTTCTTATTTTCTGATATGCACACTAGAGCCCTCAAACGGTGCTGTCTAGCTCTCTTCTATTAGCTTCTGAAGGTACTAATCTGTGTAGCCGACGTTACCACATCAAAACACTTTCAGACTAGGCACTCATTTTCTCCTTACTCGGACAATTCCTAGACGCAAAAACGGCAATGAAGTACTCCGTGTCCTCATGTGCTAAATTGAACTAACAATAGTTCTAGGTGTTGAGCTTGCGTGCTAGTTAACAGAAACTTGGCTAGCAGGGAAAGCTTCATGACTCTTGTCCAGAGAAATTGATGCATTTTCTTTTTACATTGCAGGATTAAAATTCAATGCGTTCCTAGATAGAAATAATAGATTCACTGATTTCAAAATTATTACATGTCGGTAATCTGAACCAGCTCTTACTGGATCATTGCCCCTAATTGAACGCAGCAAAGCACTCTCACTGGGCATTGTGACACAATATGATTAGAATAGCCGCGCGCAGGGTATGTAAGCGAAGGGCAATCTGACCCCGACTCCTCCGAAAAGCTGACATTTACCACAAGAAGCTTATTTTCACTCTCCATTTCGGAAACATTTTCTCTGGCCGCTAGTGCTTCACTTGGAGTCACAACACACTTATTAAGATTTGATATGCCCTTCCTTTTCGTCGCGCTTTTCATACGACTCAGTTCATCTTGCAGAACAGAAATCCGCATGGCATACGCCATCATCGCTTGCTACTACTCCCCAAACCCCTTTGCTATGATGTTATGCAGTCTCCACATCTTTGATCTTTTATCAAGCCCAAGATCGCAAATAAAGAGGCTAGGTTCTAGCATATTCATCCGACCTGAAACATGCAAGGGCATTGTCACTGTGAGGACGTTTCAATGGCAACAGCAAATATTTTTTGATGAAGGGGAGAAGGAAAGAACTAAACTAAACCATGGTCTATTTTGGGACTGTCATTCGGCCTATCCTCTTGAATTCCTAGATACTGTAAAGGTTTGGCTTAAGGAATTGGCCAATTCCTGGTAAATCTCCCACTACAGAGTATATTCTTTTTATTCATACCCACTTCACGAGCCTTGGCAGAGGCTCTGATGAAATTGGCCTTGTCCATTGGATCAGAGTCAGTTAGGGAAGCGAGCTTTCCCAGCTCTCAGAGATCTGCAGCTATGGAGCCATTGAATACATCATTATCCAGTGGCTGGAGTCCATCAGGGCAATGTGCTGAAAGGTAGCAAGGACGTGCATGATAAGCATGTGTCGCACTCTTCCCTACCAAGAATTACTAGTCAATTACCTGCTGACCACGAGGCACAACCAGCTGGCATTCCTTGGGCTTCAAACTTCGTCGGGCGACAACCAAGCCTCAAGACATGCTTGTTTTTCAACAATATGACTACTAGAGAGCTCAGTTGGAAGATCCAGTCATTATTTGTAACTGGTTAAAGCTTGTGGAGAGTACAACTGCGAAGTATGGCATACTGTTAGATGGTTTCTACAACATTGGTAAGACTGGTTTTATGATGGGCTTACCTCAGAACGGAATGGTCGTCACAGAAATAGATAGGCGTGGAAAGCCAAAGCTAGTGCAGCCTAGAAATAGAGAATGCATTACAGTCATTCAAGCGATTAATGCAGATGCCTGAGTAATGCCATCATTCATCGTCAGTGCAAGCCAATATCACCTCACCACCTAGTACTGAGAAAGCAACCTTCCGAGTGATTTGGTTCTGTGACGACCCAAAATTGCTTGACTGATAGTGAGACTAGGTCTCTAATAGCTTAAGCACTTTAATCACTGCACAGCCAAGTGATCAAGCTGTCTTTTTCTTCTCCTAACCTTCGATAACCACAAAAGCCACTACTCCATTGGTTCGAGAGATGTAGTGGGGAGGATAAGATCATTAGCCTTTGTATGCCACCTCATTTGTCTCATCTACTTCGGCCCCTTGATGTTGGGTGTTTTGGCGTGCTTAAGAAAGCTTACGGCCAAGAAATAGGGCATCTGATCAGATGCTCTATAACCCACGTTTCGAGGGCTGAGTTCTTCCCAGCATTCTACACAGAATTTCAGGCCACCATGACAGAAAAGAATATTAAGTCAGCCTTCAGAGGGGCCGGACTTGCTCCTATTGACTCGGAAAGTGTCATCTCGATGGTGTGCAGGTACAGACTCCAACGTCTGCTGAGAATGAGGTGGAACTGTCAAGCTTTTGGGTTTCAAAGACCCTAAAGACTGTGCTTAAAGCTCAATTTTAGTCAGAATACCTCGAGAGACAAGTTGAAAGGCACAAAAGTAGCTCCCCAGCGTCAATTCTAGACGTCATACGCTCTTCTTCTAAGGGAACAAAGATAGTTATGTATAAGGCAGACTTATTGAAGGCTAGAGTCAAAGACCTTAGACTAGCGAATGAGATGCTAAGTGGGCGCTAGAGAGCAAAATGAACCTCACAGTATATATTAGGAGGACGTACTCAAGGTCCCATAAAGAAATGAAGAAGGGATGAGTGATTATTAAAGTTTTTTCTATATCGGTTTATAACGTATATGATAAGGGAGCGACGCAGATAAGTGAGCGACGCACTTTTATCAACCCTCTGAATTAAATTCCTAATAGAAACACCACAATCCATCTAATCAATTAAAGTTAATCACTCCAGGGAGCTTCTCTTATGACTTCTAATCCTTTCTTGCAGATAATAAGAATTCGATTGGGTCTCTAGCACTGTCTTTGGGGTCCTGGCAGTCCAAGGGGTCGATGGTATCGTGACCTCTACGGGAGGCGTCGGAGTCCGTAGCTGCACATCAAGCTTCGAGATGACAGAAGGATTAGAAATCATGAGAGCGGCTCCCTGGAGTCAATAACTGAGGCTGTGAAGCATTATGAGTAGGCAAAAACCATCATTATGCATGAGATGGTCCTCCTACAGGAAAGGGTTCGACAACTTGAACAAGAGAATAAGACAGTAGGGCAGCACGAGAGGGCGAAAAGGACTAAGATATGGAAAAAAGGGCCTTGAACTATAGGGGAATCATCACAATAAATTGATCAGATAGATATTGATGTGCAGGTAAGAGTTGAATCCTCGAGAGGTGGTCGCGGACGGTCACAAGGAGCAAATGTTCGGCAGTGTAGTATTTGCAGCAAGACCAGAAATAATGCAAGGGCCTGTCAGGAGGCTATCGAGGTTAACAGAGAATGGTATAGGGATGAATTTTAATTGATTAGATAGATTGTGGTGTTTCTGTTGCGAATTTAATTCAGAGGGTTCATAAAAGTGCGTCGCTCGCTTATCATATACGTTATATCCATCACTACCATGTTCTAAGTCAGGTGTAGGTTTTAGGGTTCAGGGTCACATGACAATCGGACCCTGACCCCGCTCTGAGATAGACTTACGAAGCGCCAGCTTCGGAAGTCTGTCACAGAGTTTGCTTCCTTCTTCATCAAGCTTTGAGAATCATAAGAATCGACATAAATTTTTAGGATAGCTATTCATACGAGACTCACGTATCTATATGCATCAACGTGAGTGATTATAGCGCTTGTTTACTATGGTCAATAGCTGCAGGGTTACAACTGCCGTATCATAGACGCAGGCGTAACACCCACACAGGCACATGGGCCTTGGAAGAAGACCCTTCAAGTCTAATACTAACCCTAACGTCTAGGCGAGCTAGGTCAGGGTCTAATTTACCGTATTTTAATCTACATCAAGCCATGGCTTCTAAAAAGGCCAAGCAAAAATTAGCTGGGTGGCAGCAGTCAAAAACCCTCTCCATACCCCATTGCCTGCAATCTCAAGTCACAAGCCTTTCTTTGTTTCCATAATATTTAGTTCATGAAGGCATGTGCCACTTATGAAGCCAGTAGCATACATATGCAGAATATTGATGGGTGACGCTTGCTCTCTTCTACCACGTTGCTTCGAAACGTGCTGAAACTACCATGTGTTATAATTCTCTCTTCTTGATATTTACTGTTCGGTGACTCGGACTATCTTATAGCGTAAGCACCACTTCAAAGGACCCACGGCTAAGGCTATTAGCCGGACCTTGCTATAGAGCACCGTAATTTCACGAGAGCTTTTTCCAAGGAGTGGCCAATGTTCATCTCAGAGAAGACATTCTATTGGCCTTGACCGATGGCTTTTTCAAGTCTAGGAGATATGACCTAAACGTCCTTGTGCTAACTAAGTAACAAGCACAATACACTGGCTTTGCGCATCCAGATGTAAGAAATGTTGCAAACGCTTGGCCTAGTCCACACAAAAGGGCATCGTGATTTTGTAGTAATGTTACAACATTGTGAGCTTCGATTTCTACATGGATAGTATGGCTTCGTTTGGGCGGTATTTTTTATACTTTCCCCTTTCTCCTTTCCAATGAACACCAACATTTATTCAAGATTGAAACACGCCGACCTGGAAAACTGGGTATACTAAGGAATAATATCAGCTGAAAGTTCCATCCCAGGGATTTAACGGGATTTCTAATTTGAGCTTAAACAATCAAAGTTAAGACTAGTTGAATGACTGAGATGGAACCGGTAAATAGGAGGGACTAACATTCTCCGGTTGCGGTTGTTTACACTCGAAATGTTAGCATTCAGGGCTAGAGATAGTATAACAGATATAAACTGAATAAACACAGCATGTCTACTAAGCACAGGATACATACTACATCTTCATCTCTATTGCTGTAATTGTGACTATGTAACTTGGTGAGATCAACATGCTAAGTCGGAAATCGATCACTGGTTCTTTCAAGTTCAGTTAAGGATTTTGCTACAACTTGCTAGACTGTAGCTTGCTGAAGGCAAAGGTCGAACAGAATTCATTCAACATTTCACCAAATCATTGCGATAGTTTCTTGGACAACTCATATATGAATACAGCTTAACTCAAGTATTTTTCGGAAAGATAGCTTAGGAGGTTTGGACTCCTATTCATTGCCAATCTTATCCTGATTATGGCTACCTCTATGCTGAGGGTAGTTCTACCAAAGGCTGGCAAACTCCTACTGCAGGCACCACGCCTCAGGAACTTCGAAGGCTACTTTATCCTCGTCAACGCACATACAAATCCCACTTATTAAAAAGCAGTGTATTTCCCCACGTCCAGTGTAAGCGGTTCTTGAGTATTGCCGCGATTTTGAAAGCTGCTAGGACGAGTTGCCAGAGCACTGGCAGCAAAGGCGAGAAGTAGGGTAACAGTCCAGCGTTGCATAATTGTCGAGTAATAGTTTCTGGTTAATGATTTGTAGAGGGGACCTTGCAATGGCAAAGATATTGTAACAAAATGAAGGGCTGAAGAAGAAGAGAGTAGCAAGAAGGCTCAAGAAGAGGCTGTAAGCGAAGTCGCGGTATGAGAAGTATAAAACCGATGTTCTAGAGAAAGAACAAGAGAAGATACATGTTGCGAGGTGAGGGACTGTTATATACTTGTCTCGACGTTTTTCAAGTAAGGCTAGACACATTCAATCATGTCACCATTTCTACATCACCAAAGCTACATCGGCGTCAAGAATGCCGTACATCGAAAGAAGATACATAGCAGCTATGTTCACCTCATCGTCGTGGCATATGATAAGAGATTAGCTATAGGTCACATATTATCTCTGCAAGATGGAACTCCGATAGGTTTCTAGAAAATTAGGAACTGCAACTTCAATTATAACGAAGTCCCTTCGTAGCGCTGCTTTCAATGCACCCGACGGAGAACGGGGACTAATCCTGTCTTCCGTAGAAGCACTTACATCTAGCCTTCCCGTGTTCTCGTCTGGCCGGAGAATAAATCGGGTTTTCAGTATGTTTTATAATCATTCTATTACTCAAAATCTATCTTCTTCCATAAATGTCGACAACCCATTCTTACATAGCACAGCTCACTGGCGGGCAAAAATAGTTACAGACCCAGTGCTGGCCGGTGGGCTGGCTGTGTTCGGTATTCTGGAAGAAGACTGATCATCTATCCCTTCCACACCGCTCAGTCGAAAGGGGGGCGAGGGGGCGAGGAGCGTCTCGAATGCGGGGTTGACACAAGTGTGACTACAGGCTTTTCAATGGAGGGAGCAAGCTTCCCAGAACTAGCAAGGGCTTCGCGTTGAGTGCGCCATCCATTCATTCTACTACCCAGCGTATTAGCAATCAATATTGTTGTTGGATGCTGTGTTTTTTGGGATTGATAGGCTGGAGGACTAAGAGTAGCCTAGGCCCTGTAACCAGAATTTCATCTGCTTAATAAGACATTCACCCGTATTGAAGGATGAGCTTAGGACAATTAAATTATCCACTGGCTTAGAAGTCACGTTGTTGTTTTCACTCCTAATGATTCCTATGTGTGAGTGGGTGAATTCCCAAGACAGCATCCCAAGCCAACGGCTAGTATACCCTCAACAGAAACTACATTGCCAAGGCTCTAAGCTTCTTTGATTCTCCTTAAAAGCAGTTGCTTTTGTGGTATTCATGAGCTATATGAACAATAATGGCAACTTTCCCAAGATATAGGCATGTGATTCTACAGGCCCTTCTATACTTGAGTCTGAACTCGAGCAGATTTCGTGCGGGCGGAAACCCAGCTATACATCACGCCCTTGAATAACGTTGATTGTGGTTGAGGCGGCGCCTACGTGTGGCTTGATTCATGAACAAAATAATTTAATGCGACGGGTCTTTCCGCGTCATAGCTCCCTTATCTTATTCAGGGATACTTTTCTCTACGCCCGCCCTTAACTCCGACAGTGCAAAAGTGTTGGCGGCATTCCAAGGATCACATAGATAATATCATGTAGTAGGGTTATGGTGATCTTCGAGAAAGAGGGATAGTGTCAACGGGCTAGCCTAGCGTCCAGCTTGCTCGCATGCACGTGGTTTGCTGGAGCTGCATCTCGAATCTCACATGGAGTGCTGCTGTTGTACAGGGCATCATTAGGGTGCATTGCATAGTGGGATAGATTAACAAAACGGCTGTGGTAAAGGAGGAGATGATGCATCGCAAATACAAGTGAAGGCCAACAGTTACAGTGTGGGTGAATCTTTTCGAGCCTGATTTTGACACACTAATAAGCTGGTGGTTGGCTGTTAGGCAGATGTACTATCCTGAATCTGGATATATGCTCCGTGGACTTGGTATTATCTATCTCCCCATCTTTGCGATACAGAGCTTTTGTAGAATAGATCTTAAATGTTGAATCAGTTAGTTTATTAAAGGGTTTAAGTCTATGCTACGTCCTGGAACTATTCCTTTTGTTGTGGAGATTCCAGCTCCACTCGGAATAACGTCGGGTAAACAAGTTATGTAGATACGTGGCACACGATGTTGTGAAGAGTGTTAGAACTTAGTCCTTGATTAATTCGAATGAAATAGACATATGTCATAACACCTTTTGTATTGTGGTGTCAATCATGTCACGTGATCAGCCACAATAGGTTCGGATAAGTGGGGCACGTATGGGACGCCACTTAACATGTATACCGCGCCACGCAACAGCTTTTGATGGGGGTGAGAGGCTATGTTAGGGGTAACTACGAAATCACAGGTCCCTACTATGTACCAACACACCCATATTATAGCACACGTGAAGCAATGCCTAGACCCTGCCTGGAATCGACTAACAAAACTATTACCAAGCAAGGCGTGTGTTGAAACTATACAATAAATAGTAGCTGTCTATTACATAGATAGCTTAAGAACTACTAATTCAACTCCGTCAGTAACCTAAGTCACGGTTACTAAGATTGTTGACCCTGATCCAGTTCGACTAAACGTTAGGGTTAGTATTAGGCATTAAGGGTCTTCATCCAAGGCCCAAGCGCTAGACCCAGAACATATATAAACCGGCCAAGATCCGCTCCTCATACTAGACTTAGACAGACATAGAACATCATCAATAATCACTCATTCTCCTTCTTCCTCTTCTTCACAGGACATTCAGTAAGTCCTCCTGATATCTACTGTTAAACTCTGCCATCTGCCATATTGATCAAGTTCGCCCTTTCGCTTTAGCACTACATAGATACCATGTCACACTAAATGACTGACAGGATGTACCTCAAGGTCATCATTTGGTAGAAAGGCTAACCACAATCGCACGTCATTCTTAGCTTCATGATGGTTGCACAGTAGATATCAGCGGCATCGTGGTTTTAATCAAAGCAACTTGCTCAGTCTTGGACGAATAGAACATCGCTTAAACAGGATCTCCGCGTAATTCGTATCGCAGAAACAACTTCTCCTTCTCCTTAGATGGGGGCCTAACGGGGCCACGGGCGCCCGTGGGACTTATGTAAGCTTCCGCTTTCGGCATCACTAATCGCCAACACGGCGCGTAAAATCGCCGCACTAACGCTCTTTAACCATGGAAAAGCAGGTAACACAGGAACGGATCGAGCCTGCATTGAAGTCGTAGCTTGGTTCCCTGGCGATATCTCCTACCTGAACGCGAAATGAGTCTCGAGAGTCACTTTCACAATCAATCAATTCTTTTACACTAGATCGTGGTCATGCCTTTGTCATGGGGAGATCCACTAGGGAGAAACACGGCCGATTGATAGTTACATACGCCTGTGATAGGGCATGTAAGCCTCCTCATGGTTTGAACAACTGGCAATGGAAGACAACTACTACTGCAGACAGGTCTGCGGCCAGCCTGGCCATAATGCAAGGACTTGTCAAGTAGTGATTGAGACATCTGGGGAAGAGTAGAGTGAGTAGTTTTAATGAATCAAATGGGTTGTGGTGTTTTTATCACCATTTCTATAAGAGAGGTTAAGAAAAGTGCGGCGCTCGGTGTACTGCGGCGCTCGGGTTACATGTATGTTGATGGAAAATCAACATAGTCCTGCTATGGCTATGTCCCCAACGTGTAACAAGACCAATATTTTCCACTTCGTATGGAATAACAGACACGGTTCTGTAACCATGTTCTCAAATCCCATAGACTTGAGGTACCCAGTGTAGTCCATATTCCATTGGTATGCCACTTGTTTCAGCCCATATATACAGCGATCCAATTCGCAACCATTTCCTCAGGACACTTGACCTTCGCTGGTAGTTTGATGAAAACTTCCTCCTTGATCTTGGACTGTGCGAACGCATTGAACGTATTCATCTGATCACATTGCATTTCATATTGGCGTACAGCTGTCAAGAATAACCTCAGTGTAGCGCTACCAGGAGTCGGTGCAAAACTTTCAAAGAAATTCACCCCGTATTCTTACCAAAACCCTCTCACTGCCAGTCTGGCTTTGTACTTCTCAAGCTTTCCATTGAGGTCATACTTTTTGGAAAAAATACATCGAGTGTCAATTGGATCGCATCCGTCTTAGGAACAAATCACCAAGTGTCAAACTTGTCAAGAGTTTCCAATTCACTCTTGATAGCCTACCTCCACTCTTGGCCTTCCATTGGATGTGAGATGCCTTGACCAAGTGTCATAGAAGGTTCTAATAAAGCTATCATGGTCTTCTGGGTCGCCCCATCTTCTCCATCTACTCTGATCTATTGCTTTGGTGGTTGATCCTCTTTCGTCTCAAACGTCTCAGTGAGCCTTATTTAGGGGATCTTCCGATGCAGTGATTCGATCAAAAGATTCAGTCTTGCGTTGACTGCGTCCAGTTGCGTCGTATTGATTGATCCCTGTTATTGCCTTCGTCTCTGAAAAGGGTTTCAATGACTGTTCTTCTACACCCTGATCTTCTCCTCGGCCTTCAGGCATCTCTATCTTGCTCTTTGCCTGATCGCTGTCCGCAGGTTCTTCCTTTTCCAACAACTTTCGACCAAGACTCCGTGGTTCTTTGGATACATCAACATCCTCAGCCTGGCGCAATCCTTTCTCTTGTTTCGGATTTTTGAGTTGCATATTCTCATAGAAATGAGCTGATTCGGTAACGCGGACTTTCCTTGAATAAACGACTTACAAGATGTATCGGCCATCAACATTTTCATCATATCCTAGTAGCAGGGTGTGGGTGTTACGCCTGCGTCTATGATACGGCAGTTGTGACCCTGCATTGACCACAGTACACAGAACGCTATAATCACTCACAGCAGATGCATATGTATAGCAATCATATATGTATATCGACTATTCTGATTCTTGATGCTTGATGAAGAAAGAAGAAGACTCTGCGACAGACTTCTGAGGCTGACGCTGCGTAAGTCTATCTTAGAGTGGGGTCTGTTGCGTGGCGCACTAAACAGGTTAAGTGGCGTCCCATACATGCCCCATTTATTCATACCTCTTGTGGCTGAGGACCCATGATAGGGTTGACACCCTATCATGAAGCCTCGTGAGCAATATGAAAGGAATGAAGTCTAGGGATGTAATGTAGCAGAAATACCTTCAATAAATCAACTGATTTAAACATTAAGATCTATTCTACAGATCGAGACCATATTGCACTGTGATATGATCCTATTCCTGGTAATCATTATCTTGACTGGACGGAGTAACAAGGTTATTAGGCTCCGTATCCGTGTGGACCATCCATCACCTGCAGCATGGACTGCTGAAAAGCCAAGCAAAAATAAGCCTGAGAGCAGCAGCCAATAACCCCCTCTCTACCACATTGCCTGCAATCTGAAGTTACAGGCCTTTCTTTATTCACAAAAAAGTTAGTTCATGAAAGCATGTGTCATTTATAAAGCTAGTAGCATATATGTTCTGAATATTGATAGGTGACGCTGTCTTCTACTACAATGCTTCGAAGTCTGATGAAACTGCTATGTATTCAAATTCTCTCTTCTTGGGCTTTGATGTTCGGTGACTCGGGCTATCTCATAGCGCAAGCGCACACTTCAAAGCACGCGCGGCTATGGCTATTAGCGAGACCACGCTATAGAGCATCCTGGTTTCCAGGGAGCTTTTTCTAAGGAGAGGTCAATGTTCGTCGTGGATAGGACTTTTTATTGGCCCTGACTGGTGCCTTTCCAAAGTCTAAGAGATATGACCTAAACGTGTTTGTAGTAACTAAGTAACAAGCACAATGCACTGGCTTCGCGCATTCAAGTGTAAGAAATGTTGCAAACGCTAGGCCTAATAGACTAGCCCTCTACACAAGAGGATATCGTGTTTTTGTAGTGGTATTTAGAGCCTAAGGATCTCTAATTTGAGCTTAAACAACAAAGTTCAGGTTAGTTAAATTACTGAGATGCCAGCACCATGTGGACTCGGTAAAAATTCCCGGACTGCCGTTGTTTACACTCGAAATATTAGCATTTAAGGTTAACTAGAGATTGCGTAACATGTGCGACTTGAGGAGATCAACATGCTAAGTTAGAAATCGATTACCGGTCCTTTTAAGATCAGGTTAGGATCTTGCTACAACTTGCTGGACTGTAGCTTGCTAAGGCAAAGGTTGAACACAAGTAATTCAAAATTAGACCAAATCATTTCCATAGTTCAGCATCGAGAAATTCTTAGACAGTTATATGAGTTTATTTTAGTAGCAAAGCTTAGCTAAAGTATTTGACGGAAAGATAGCTTAGGAGATTGGGACTGCTAGTCACTGCCAAACGTATCCTGGTTTCAGCTATCTCTATGCTGAGGGTAGTTGTACCAAAGGGCGACAAGTTCTTAACCTTGGCAAATTGAGGAGTCAACCACGATGGGGCCCTTTACGTCGTCATAGCAAACACAAACTGTGCCCAGTTCTTCCGTGTCAACAAACTGACAGCCGAGGATCACACGTCTCGCAAGACCGGCATCACCATCGAGGTTTTTGTTCTCGCCGGCATTTTGAACGTTGCCAGGAGCTGCCAGAGCACTGGCAGCAAAAGCGAGAAGTAGGGTAACAGTCCAGTGTTGCATGATTGTCGAGTTAAAGTTTCTGGTTAATGAGTTGTAGAGGGGACTTTGAAATGGCAAAGATGTTGCAACAAAATTAAGGATTGAAGAAGAAGAGAGTAGTAAGAAGGATCAAGAAGAGGGTGTAAGCGAAGTCGAGGTATGAGAAGTATAAAACTGATGTTCTAGAGAAAGAAGAAAAGGAGATATATGTTGCGAGGGGAGGCACTCTTATATACTTGTCGGGACGCTTCTCCAGTAGGTCTACATTCAATTATGCTAATATTTCTACATCGCTAGAGCTACATCGGCATCAAGAATCCCGTACATCTAAAAATGATATATAACAGCTATGCTCACCTAGTCGTCAAGGCACACGATAACAGAGTTGCCATATCTCCCATTTTATCTCCATAAGTCAAGTCTCTGAAATGCTTCCGGAAAAGTGGAAATTCAACTATACCGAACTCCTTTCATAGCTCAGCCTTTAGTCCGGCCACGGAAGACAATGAATAAGCTTGTCTTCCGCAGACGCCCCTGTATCTACCCTTCCTGCTGTCTCGTCTTGTCCGAGAATAAATCTTTTCCATTTTTTTTTTTCATTATGTTATATAATTATATCGTCACTCTGAAGCCATCCTCTTCCATAAATACCGTCAACCCACGGCTCACAGGCGGGCAAACACAGTTGCAGGCCTAATGCTGGCCGATGGGTTGTGTATGGTGGTCTGGAAGAAGACTGACCATTATACCTTCCACACCGCTCAGTCGAAAGGGGGGGACGAGGAGCCTCATGGATGGGTATTTGAGATTATACCTTCCACACCGCTCAGTCGAAAGGGGGGGACGAGGAGCCTCATGGATGGGTATTTGAGATAAGTGTGACTCAAGTCTTTTCAATGGATAGAGCAAGCTTCACGGAACTAGCAAGAGTTTCACGTCGAGTGCGCCGTCTATTCTACTCCCCAATGTATTTGTGATCAATATTGTAGAGTTTAGCAGCTTGTAGGATACTGTGTTTTTGGTCTTGATAGGCCGAAGGACTAAAAGTAGCCCAGGCCCTGTAACTGTATTTTCATCTGTTAAAAAGGAAAAGCATCCGTATCCAAAGATTAGGTTAGGACAATTGTACACTGGTTTAAAAGTCGCGTTATTCTTATCACTCCTATCTTCCTAACTATGCATCTATATATGAGTGGGCAAATTGCCAAGGCAGCATCCCAAACTATTGGCTTGTATACCTGCAGCAGTAGTCTGTAAGCTTCTTTGATTCCCCTTAATAGCAGTTGATTTTGCGGTATTCATGAGCTGTATTAACAATAATGGCAACTTTCCCAAGATATAAGAATGTGATTCTAGAGGCCCTTCTATACTTGGGTCTGGACCGGGACGGATTTCGTGCAGGCTGGAGCTCAGCTATACATCATGTCCTTGAATAACGTTTGTCGTGGTTGAAGCATCGCCTATATGTAGCTTGATTCTGGAACAAGATAATTTAATGCGACGGGCCTTTCCGTGTCACAGTTCCCTTGTCTTATTCGGGGACACTCACTTTTCTCAATGCCTGCCCTTAACTTCGACAGTGCAAAGGCCTTGGCAGCATGCTAAGGATAAACTGGATAATATCTTCGAGTAGGGTTATAGTGATCTTCGAGAAAGAGGTCTAGCTTGCTCGGATGCAAGTGGTCGGTTGGAGCTGCATCTCAAATCTCGCATATACAAAAGATTGCCGGCAAGCCATACCTCGTAGGGGAGAGGAGACTCGTTGGACTTGTGAACGATACATATTACTAATGGTTAATTATATCTCGATTCCCTCGTTCTTCTTACTCAATCAGTAGAGCTCCAAGCTTAGCGATAGTCAGCCCCCCCTTAACGGAACTACGACATCCAGTACTTAGGACCATAACACTAGCCTGAGGTAGACAAAAGTCTTCTAGCTATAGCCAGAAATACCACAATGTGCCCTGTGACGGTCGCCTTGACTCCCATCGAGTGCTGCTGTTGTAAAGGGCATTATCAGGGCACATGGCATGGTGGGATAGAATAACAAAAGGGCCGTGGTAAAGGAGGAGATGAAGCACCACAAATACAGGTGAAGGCCAATAGTTACCGTGTGAGTGAATCCTTTCGAACCTGATTTACATACTAAGAAGTGGGTGATTAGTTGTTAGGCAGATGAACTATTTTGCATCTATACCCATGTCTCCTCGATTTGGTAATATCTATCTCCTTCTATCTCTGCGCTACAGGGATTTTGATGGGGGCGAAAGGCTGTATTGGGGGTAGCCGCGTAATCGTGGGTTCCTACTATTCACTAGCACATCCATATTATTGGACAGGCGGAGCCACCCTTGCACCCTGCCCAGAATAGGCAAATAAAAATCCCGCCCAGTGTAGTATGGCGCGTTGTGGGTGTTGCGCCTGCGTCTAGGATACGTCAGTTGTAACCCTGCAGCTATTGACCACAGTAAACAAGCGCTATAATCAGTCACGTTGATGCATATAGATACGCGAGTCTTGTACGTATAGCTATCCTAGAAATGTATGTCGATTCTTATAATTCTTAAAGCTTGATGAAGAAGGAAGCAAACTCTGTGACAGACTTCTGAAGCTGGCGCTTCGTAAGTCTATCTCAGAGCGGGGTCAGGGTCAGATTGTCATGTAACCCTGGACCCTAAAGCCTCCAGCTTGCTGGCATCACATTAGTATTGTTAGCTATCTGTTGAATGGATAGCGGCGACAGCTACATGCGCCGCCCTATTTCTTCGAGGCAGTTACTACGTGGGCATCACGTTTTTCTCCATGGGCATCAGGCTTATGTGGGCATCACATTTTACGCACTCTGATTGGCTGGAAATATGTCTGTTAATGCATTCCATGCTCTAAAGTTCTGCCAATGTACCTCTCTCACTGGACAATTCTATGGCTGTTCCTGGCATAAAGAAATGTAAAAAGGAAGGCATACTCATTGTTTTGAAGACTTACTCATTACTCTTACATATGATTTCTTTATCCCATGTCATTACTCTTAAGTACTATGATGGAGCTGCCAGCGCAGCCTCCGATCCTTTGATCGATTATAGTCTGGCGGACCTTATAACGTATATGATAAGCGAGCGACGCAGATAAGTGAGCGACGCACTTTTATCAACCCTCTTTGCTCCTTGTGACCTTCCGCGACTTCCTCTCGAGGATTCAACTGTTTACCTGTACATCAATATCTGTCTGATCAATTGATTGTGATGCTTCCCCTATAGTTAAAGGCTCTTCTTTTTGCATCCTAGTCCTTTTTCCCCTGTGGCGCCGCCCTACTCTCTTATTCTCTTGTTCAAGTTGTCGAACTCTTTCCTGTAGTAAGACCATCTCGTGCATAATAACAGTTGTTGCCCTCTCAAAATGCTTCACAGCTTCAATTATTGACTCGGGGGAGCTGCTCTGATGATTTCTAATCCTTCCTTGCAGATAATTAGAATTCGATTGGGCCTCTAGCACTGTCTTTGGGGTCCTTACAGTCCAGGGGTCGATGGTATCGTGAGCCCTACAGGAGGCGTCGGAGTCTGTAGCAGCACATCAAGTTTCGACATGACAGAAAGATGAGAAATCATAAGAGCAGCTCCCTGGAGTCAATAAGTGAAGCTGTGAAGCGTTATGAGTAGGCAAAGGCTGTTATTAAGCATCGATGGTCTTACTACAGGAAAGAGTTCGACAACTTGAACAAGAGAATACGAGAGTAGGGCGGCGCCGGAGGGGAAAAAGGACTAGGATGCAAAAAGAAGAGCCTTTAACTATAGGGGAAGCATCACAATCAATTGATCAGACAGATATTGATGTACAGGTAAACAGTTGAATCCTCGAGAGGTAGTCGCGGAAGGTCACAAGGAGCAAAGGTTCGGCAGTGTAGTATTTGCAGAAAGACCGGACATAATGTAAGGACCTGTCGGGAGACAATTGAGGTCAATAGAGAATAGTATAGTGATTAATTTTAATTGATTAGATAGATTGTGGTGTTTCTATTGCGAATTTAATTCAGATGGTTGATAAAAGTGCGTCGCTCACTTATCTGCGTCGCTCGCTTATCATATACGTTATGTCTATTCCACTTAAGATTAATTTTTGTATTTTGTTTTAGATGTAAGCCGACAGGAGATCCCCATTATTCAAGCCTAGATGGCTTAGATTGGGCAGATCCAACTAATAGCGGTCTGCCTATAGCTATTGTGTCCCATTATTCAAGCCTAGATGGCTTAGATTGGGCAGATCCAACTAATAGCGGTCTGCCTATAGCTATTGTGATACCCTTTACGACTTGTATTTGCAGGCTGTTGCACGATACTCACAAAGAGGTTGAGTTCGCAATTTAGCTTGAGCTAAAAGGCTGATGGGTCTCACATTTTGTCGTCAGTAAATCCAGCTGCTCAACGAAAAGCTGTAGTAGGGTTGTAGTTCGACGAGACGCACCCTACATAAAGCCAATGACAACTAGGTTCTGAGGGTAGGTAGGTAGCGATCAGGTCACTATAGAAAGTTATGGCACTCAATTAAATACGTAAGTAACAAGAACAATGCACTAGCTTCACGCATTCAAGTGTAAGAAATGTTGCAAACGCTAGGCCTAATAGACTAGCCCTCTACACAAGAGGACATCGTGTTTTTGTAGTGGTATTCAGAGCCTTAGGATTCTCTTATTTGAGCTTAAACAACCAAGTTAAGATTAGTTGAATGACTGAGATGACACCACCGTGTGGACTCGGTAAACATTGTCCAACTGCCGTTGTTTACACTCAAAATATTTGCATTTAAGGTTAGAGATGGCGTAACATACATACACTGATGGAATACAGTATGCCTACAAAGCATAGAATAAATACCATATCTTCATCTCTATTGCAGTAATTGTGACTATGCAACTTGACGAGATCAACATGCTAAGTTGGAAATCGATCACCGGTCCATATCTCTATTGCAGTAATTGTGACTATGCAACTTGACGAGATCAACATGCTAAGTTGGAAATCGATCACCGGTCCATTCAAGTTTAGTTTAGGATCTTGCTACAACTTGCTGGACTGTAGCTTGCTAAAGGCAAAGGTTGAACACGAGCAATTCTTGGACATTTAGGATCTTGCTACAACTTGCTGGACTGTAGCTTGCTAAAGGCAAAGGTTGAACACGAGCAATTCTTGGACAGTTATATGAATTTATTTTAGTAGCATAGCTTAGCTAAAGTATTTGACGGAAAGATACCTTAGGAGATTGGGACTGCTAATCAATGCCAATCTTATCCTGGTTCCAGCTATCTCTATGCAGGGTAATTCTACCAAAGGCTGGCAAACTCCTAATCTGCGCAGAGTTTGGGGTCAGCCGGGAAGGGGCCTTTTTCGTCGTCAACGCAAATGCAAACCCAGCCCACGTCATCAAATCTCACAAACCCACAGTGGAGGATGGCACGTTTAAAAACATCGCCATCGCCATCGAGGCTTTTGTTCTCGCCGACATTTTGAACGTTGCCAGAAGGAGCTGCCAGAACACTGGCAGCAAAGGCGAGAAGTCTTTTGTTCTCGCCGACATTTTGAACGTTGCCAGAAGGAGCTGCCAGAACACTGGCAGCAAAGGCGAGAAGTAGGGTGACAGTCCAGCGTTGCATGGTTGTCTAGTAGTAGTTTCTGGTTAATGTTTTGTAGAGGAGGCTTTGCAATGGCAGAGATATTGTAACAAAGCTAAGGATTGAAGAGGAAGAGTGTGGTAAAAAGAGTCAGGAAGAGGCTGCGAGCGAAGTCGAGGTATGAGAAGTATGGAACTGATGTTCTGGAGAAAGAACAAAAGTAGATACACGTTACGAGGCGAGGCACTCTTATATACTCGTCTGGATGCTTCTCAAGTAGGTCCAAACACATTCAGTTATGCTACTATTTCTATATCGCTGGCGCTACGTCGGCATCAAGGCACACGATAACAGAGTTGCTATAGCTCCCATAATATCTCTATAAGTCAAGTCTCTGACATGCTTCTGGAAAAGTGGACTTTCAACTATACTGAACTCCTTTCATAGCTCAGCCTTTAGTAAGTCTCTGACATGCTTCTGGAAAAGTGGACTTTCAACTATACTGAACTCCTTTCATAGCTCAGCCTTTAGTCTGGGCACGGAAGACAATCACCGTGTTTGCCGCAGAAGCCCCCGTATCTGCCATTCCTGTTTTCTCGTCTGGTTCGAGAATAAATCTTTTCTCATCGTTTTTTTCATTATGTTATATAATTATTTCGTTGCTCTCAAGCCATCTTCTTCCATAAGCCGCAGAAGCCCCCGTTCTTTTCTCATCGTTTTTTTCATTATGTTATATAATTATTTCGTTGCTCTCAAGCCATCTTCTTCCATAAGTACCGTCAACCCATTCATACATAGCACGGCCCACAGGCGGGCAAACAGAGTTGCAGGCCCGATGCTGGTCGATGGGTTGTGTTTAGTGTTTTGGAAGGAGACTGATCATCTATACCATCCACACCGCTCAGTCGAAACCCCCCCCCCCCCCCCCCCCCCCGGCGACGAGCCTCATGAATGCGGATTTAAGATAAGTGTGACTCAAGGTTTTTCAATGGATAGAGCAAACTTCACGGAACTAGCCAGGGTTTCGCGTCGAGTGCGCCGTCTATTCTACTCTACTCTGCAGTGTATTTGCCATCAAGATTGTAGTTTCTAGTAGCTCGTCAGACACTCTATTTTGGTCTTGATAGGCTGAAGGATTACAAGAAGCTGGGCCCTGTAACTGTAATTTCATCTGTTAAAAAAGAAAAGCATCTGTATGGAAGGATGAGTTTGGGACAATTGTACGCTGGTTTAAAAGTCGCATTATTCTTCTCACTCCTAATTATGCCTATATATGAGTGGGCAAATTGCCAAGACAGCATCCCAAGCTAATGGCTTGTATACCTGCAGCAGAAGCCTGTAAGCGTCTTTGATTCCCCTTAATAGCAGTTAATTTTGCAGTATTCATGAGCTATATTAACAGTAATGGCAATTTTCCTAAGACATAAGCATGTGATTCTAGAGGCCCTTCTATACTTAAGTCTAAACTGGAGTGGATTTCGTACAGGCTGAAACTCGGCCATACATCATGTCCTTGAATAACGTTTGTCGTGGTTCAGGCAGCGCCTGTATGTGGCTTGATTCTAGAACGAGATAATTTAATGCAACGGGCCTTTCCGTGTCGTAGTTTAGGCAGCGCCTGTATGTGGCTTGATTCTAGAACGAGATAATTTAATGCAACGGGCCTTTCCGTGTCGTAGTTCCCTTATCTTATTGGGGACACTTTTCTCAATGCCTGCCCTTAACTTCGAGAGTGCAAGCGCCTTGGTAGCATTCCAAGGATCAAATAGATCATATCTTCTGGTAGGGTTATGGTGATCTTTGAGAAAGAGGGCCAGTGTCAACGGGCTAGGCTAGCATCCGGTTTGCTCGAATGCAAGTGGTTGGTCGGAGCTACATCTCGAATCTCGCATATAGAAATGGTAGCATTCCAAGGATCAAATAGATCATATCTTCTGGTAGGGTTATGGTGATCTTTGAGAAAGAGGGCTAGTGTCAACGGGCTAGGCTAGCATCCGGTTTGCTCGAATGCAAGTGGTTGGTCGGAGCTACATCTCGAATCTCGCATATAGAAAGGATTGCAGGCACGTCACGCCTGGTAGGGGAGAGGAGACTCGTCGGACTTGTGAATGCTACATATTACTAATGGTTAATTATATCTCGATTCCCTTGTTCTTCTTATTCAATCAGTAGAGCTCCAAGCTCAGCCATAGTCAGACCCCCGTAACAGAATTGCCACATCCAGTAATTATGGTTCATAACACGAGACTAAGACACATACACGTTTTCCAGCTATAGCCAGTAATATCGCAATGTGCGCAGTGGCGATCGCCTTGACTCGCATCGAGAGCTGCTGCTGTAAGGGGCATTATCAGGGCACATGGTATAGTAGGATAGATTAACAAAAGGGCCGTGGTAAAGGAGGAGATGAACCATTGGAAATAGAAACGAAGGCCAATAGCTACTGTGTGAGTGAACATTTTCGAACCTGATTTCAACATACTAAAAAGCTGGTGATTAGTATTAGTTGTTAGCCAGATGTACTATCTTGCATCCAGATCTATGCCCCGTCGATTTGGTATCATCCATCTCTTTCAATCTTCCCGATACAGAGCTTTTGATGTGGGTATGAGGACATATCGGGGATAGTCACGTAATCACAGGTTCATACTATACACTGGCACATCCATATTATTGCACATGCGGAGCAACCCATACACCCGAATCGGCTAATAAAAACCCCGCCAAGCAAGGCGCCTGCTGACATCACATTATTATTGTTAGCTATCTGTTGAATGGATAGCTCAAGAATTACTAATGCAAGGTTACAGTATTGACCGAGTTAGTATCTTCCCTTTAGCGCTACATATACACCCATATCTCACTAGACTACCGACTGGATATTCCTTGAGGTTATCATTTGGTAGAAAGGCGAACAAAAATGGCATGTAATTCCTGGCTTGGCGATGATGGTTGCAGCGTTGATATTAGCGGCACTGTGGGTTCTGTCGCAGTGACCTATGTAGTCTTGGATGAAGAGAACATCGTTTAAACGGGATCGCCGCGTATTTCGCAAACTTTACTCGTGACTAATTATGTAGCACAAATCTAGCCGTGGAAAAATGTAGATCCCTGAAGAACCGGAGTTAAGACGAGATCTGAAAAGGAATCAATTGGGGAAGACTGCAAATGCCCTACTGCAGACAGTTCAATGTGCTGTAGAGATCCTAACTCCGAACAACATCCCCGACCCATATGCATGGTATTTGGTGCATGGGAGATGGTACACTCTGAGATTTAGGGCTTGATCTTTGATTAATCAATCTATATGTCCATCCTTCTTAGCACCATAAAATAGGCCTAGATTCCAACTGCCCATTTTTTCTACTTGGATCAAACTGTTGTTCTCGACGGGATAATAGTTATGTGGTACTAGGGCTGTGGTGGTAAGTTAAGTGTTTGTTATTGATATTCAAGGCCTGTCTGGGGTCCTTTGACATTGTACGTATCAGTCTACCAGGATGTTCCCTCGCAGTGGTTGTGAATAGTTTTCCTTTTGTCAGCAATGTGCATGTATTTTCTCTTTCATTAGAAACGGAGCATTCTGATTACAAACAAGGCTTGGCTTGAAACCATAAATACACCAATCCTTTCATGCTGTGATGCTCCTTATAATCTCCGTGTGACTTGTGAGGATGAGCTAGATGTTCATACTCTCTGCACAGTAGTCCCAATGTTGGTTTGTGCATTATAAGGTGTTGTCCGTCTTGAAATGGGACAGTGCTGAAAACCCCAGTTGAACGCGTCCCTCTGCGCTACTCTCCTCCAAGGGTTTGCTCACGAATGGCTTGTGTATATTGGGGCCAACTATGGGTGGAATGCTACATCTGATTTGTACTTCATATCAAAGTAGGATTCTTCTCTTAGCTTGATTGTATTCGGGGACTTTGTCGTGGGAATGCAACTTGCAGCCTTTGTCACCCGACCAAGTGGTGCCCGTTGGTCATTCTTAGCAAGACACCTAAATCATACGATATTTGGGTACCCCATTGGCGTCGTCCTTGTTCTGCGCGCGGAAATGCACGATATAATAAATTACACCACATCTATTCCCCGATACTAGATTCTACATGGGCGTCGTCCTTCTAAACGTGGGAATCCTTCTGAACATAACAGTGAAATTTATACTAGGAATAGTCCTGTTGACGATCTTGGCGATGTGGGACTGTTAGACCTGTTGTATGTACAATGGACAAGGATAATCAAGACTGACATCCAACTCATGTAGTAGCTCCAGCTTCAATCTGCTTGCAAGACTGTGCTCGATGGATATTTTTGTTAGATTTATTCCAACTCATGTAGTAGCTCCAGCTTCAATCTGCTTGCAAGACTGTGCTCGATGGATATTTTTGTTAGATTTAGCAGTTGGGAAGAATCTCAACTATCAAAAGTCACAGACAAACACCCCGTACACAACGTAGTGTCCTTTTTTTTCTCCTTCATTTAGATAATATCTCCACGGCATGCTAGGAAATTCCGAGAGTAACCGCCAACCTTAGTACTGCCAATGAAGTAGAGGCACAATAGTTTTTGTTTTGCTAGGAAATTCCGAGAGTAACCGCCAACCTTAGTACTGCCAATGAAGTAGAGGCACAATAGTTTTTGTTGGTTTCTGTAGGACCTTGGCCCTAGTGTTGCCGCCAACTGCAGTACATTCTCACATGTGTTTCTTCCCCTGCTTAAATCCAATTCATGCGACAGTTCTCAATATCTTCACTCTCTGCACCACGATGTGGCCTGGTACAAAGCGCTGGTGAGAGTGGACTAGGGAACCACCATGTGAGTGAACCATTCAATAAACATAATACGACAAATTGACTATATCCTGTGATGGAGCACATTATGTTGTAGGACATTTCCTAAGCAGCTTGTCCAAAGCCACTAGCGCCTAGAGCTCATTATCCTGCAACTATCATTTGTTGTTTTAGCGCCCAAAGGTGTTGGGACATCATATAATTATGAGCCTTTGGCTGCAAACTCCTGTGGAATACACTGCTACTAACGCTGTACACACAGCAATCCATATGCCGAAACCTTTTCTACTAATGACGTCCGTTCTTTATAGTATAAATACGAGCATAGCGAAGCTCCGCTATATGTGTTAAACACTACAGTCAGCCCAGAGAAGGACAGTGCCTTTTCACAGTCTTGGCCCTAGCCCAATCCTGCCAGTGGGAAATTGCATTCGCCAATCTATCAATCATAGCCTGTTTCCGTAGGGGATGCCAAGACCTCGGATTTAGATATTAATACCACAAATTAAGTTGGACGTACTGAATGTCCTTAGAATGACAAGAAGAAGGGATTTGTAATTTATAGTTATTGCTTTTCTATCTAATCCTTGGTGGAAGAGCAGATCTCAACCGACGTATATATTTCTCTACAATGTATATTTGCTTTTCTATCTAATCCTTGGTGGAAGAGCAGATCTCAACCGACGTATATATTTCTCTACAATGTATAGACTGAACGGGTTTGGAAAAGACCCTTAATGCCTGTAAATAACCCTAATATTTGACCGAACTTGGTCAGGGTCAACAATCCTACTAACCCTAGATCAGGTTACTGAGAGATATTGATGAAATTGGTCCTTGTTTTATTATTTTAAAGTAGATAAAAAGTTTTACTACTCCTCTTTTCCTAAATACTCCCCTTTTTAAGATAAGCACAAAGTTTTATCAGTTTACCCGAACTTCATCCGGAACTTGTTGGGAAGTTTGCTTCAACAGATATGCTTATTCAAAATATTCAAGAGTGTTGTGACGATTTTGCATAGAGAATATATTCACTTTAATCTATCTACAGAGAATTCTAGGACTAGGTATAAATATGTGATGTGGGTCGGTCATGTGGCTGTGCCACAGTGTGGCTGACACTATGCATCACTACACTCCCCCTTTCTCATGCCTAATCGACACAAGAATTCCTAATTCCTCAAATTTTGCCTTGGACAGCGCCTTTGTCAGCCCGTCCGCAATCATTTGATCAGTGGGAGTATGAACAAGAGAATACGACAGTAGGGCAGCACGAGAGGGTGAAAAGGACTAAGATATAGAAAGAAGGGCCTTGAAATATGGGGGGAGCATCACAATCAATTGATCAGACAGATATTGATGTGCAGGTAAACAGTTGAGTCCTCGAGAGGTAGTCGCGGAAGGTCACAAAGAGCAAAGGGTCAGCAGCATAGTATTTGCAGAAAGACTAGATATAAAATAAGGAACTGTCAGGAGGCAATAGAGGTCAACAGAGAATAGTATAGTGGTTAATTTTACTTGATCAGATAGATTATGGTGTTTCTATTGCGAATTTAATTCAGAGGGTTGATAAAAGTGCGTCGCTCACTTATCTGCGTCGCTCGCTTATCATATACGTTAACACTTGGAATTAAATGTGGTGATATGAAGCATCAGCCACACTGTGGCACCGTCATGTGGCTGACCCACATCCCACAGCTTACATTCAGTCCTAGCAAATTATCTAGATAGACTAAATTGAAGTTCTCTATGCAAAATCACCACAACATACAATCACATAATGATACAATTCTTCAACTCTAGAGATTGAAGATAGGATGGGAACAGTATAAGGAGGTCTACAAGGCAGAATTCAGCATACATCAGCTTTCACCTAAAACGCATACCATAGCAGCAGTCTTCTTGTGATATCGCCATTTGTTCTCATATCTCTGTGTCTTGAACTATCATTCAACCCTGTCAATTCATTGTTTCAATACTGTTGCTATACTCTTCTTGGGAAGGTTGACATTCACATCCATATGGTGTGATTCTAGTCTGCATAGTGTCCAAGGGCCTCTGTGCTTTCTGTGCTTTCTGTGAGAGTGTGTTCGACAGAAAGCTTATTGTGTCACGGTCTATAAACGACCCAGAAATCTAATGTACACGATAAGCATGCGCACCAAACAAGTATGCACACCAAAAAAATCAACACTCAAGACAGAAAGTGGCATAAAAACACAACAAAGCATCTAAACAATTGAAACCAAGTGCTATGTTCTTCTGCAGACATTGTAGAAACTTTGTGTCCTGTTCTTGCATTATGACCAGTTTTGCCACATGTCCTAGAGTGCCTTTTACTCACTAGCCCCGACCTTCCTCGACCACCACTTCTCGATAATTCCCCCTCTATCTGTGTGTTAATGTCCTTTTGATCAATTACCTGCCTACCATCATCTACAGTCATTGTTCTTGTATTTTGTAGCTGCCTTCTTTTTGCTCTGCGCCGCTTGCTAAGGGTCTCGTTTGACTGTCGAAGCGTCTGGTTCTCAGACTTCAATGATGTCATTTGATGCATTATTGCCGTTGTTCCCTTGGAAAATGATCGAGAACCTCAAGAATGGATGCTGGAGAGCTACTTTGATGCTGCCTGATTCGTCTTTCAAGGTATTGAGATTGAGAAGTGGCCTCAAGTACTGTCTTTGGTGTCTTGGGAACCCATGGGTCGGGAAGGCTGGCCTCCTCCTCGACCGATGTTGGGGTCTGTAGCCGCACATCAAGCTTAGAAATGACACTTTCAGGATCTAAAGGAACAAGTCCAGCTCCTCTAAATCCTCCCTTGATATTTCTTTCTATCATAGTGGCTTAGTAGGCAGCATAAAATGCTGCAAAGAAGTCAGTCTTGGAAACGTGGGTTATCGAACACCTGATCAGATGCTCGATTTCTTGACCATATGCCTTCTTGAGAGGTCCAAAGCAGCCAATGTCAAGGTGCTGGAGTATATAAGATGAATGAGATGGCAGACAAAGTGTGATAATGTTGTTGTCCTTGCAGTGTTTCTCAAAGTCAACTGAGTAGTGGCTTTCATGACCGTCGAAGGTCAGAAGGCGATAGCGACCACTAGATCGTGCCTTTGTATGCCGATCAAAGTGCTCAGGCCACTCAAGGCCTGTCTTATTACCAGTCCAGTCATTGTGGGTTGTTGCGATAGCCAAATCCCCTAAAAGGTTGCTTTTTTGGTCCCATCTGGCAAGGTGATATCGGCCTGCAACTACGAGAAACGGCGCGTTCGCCCAGCCTTTGGCATTGATCGCCTGAATGGCAGTGACCCATTCCCGGTTTCCAGGCTGCACTGATTTTGCCTTTCCATGTCGTTCTGCACCCGTGACAACCATTCCACTCGCAATGAGGCCCATCATAAACCCAGTCTCATCAAAGTTGTAAATATCCACAAGGGTAATGCCATACTTGGCGATTGTGTCCTCCACGAGCCTGAACCAATCGCGAATAATAGTAGGATCTTCGCATTTGGCGCTTTTATAGTCGTATCTACGATTAAATGGCGTCTTGAGGTCTGGTTGTCGCTTGACGAAGTTGGAAGCCCAGCGCTTACCAACAGGTGACACGTCGCGGTCGGCGAGGAGTTTATTAGCCATTTCTTCAACACCACGAAGTCGCGGAGGAAATCCTCGCGATCCAGGTGGATAATGAACTGTACAATAGTCTCCTCTTCTAGATCAGATAGTTTTCGTGATTTGGGGATCCAGTCATGCCGAGATTGAATACCATGGCGCCGGCGACGTAACTTATAATAGCACACTTCGTATGTCTTTGCAGCCTGTCGGAGAGTTATTTTTCAGTCATTTTGAAGGGCTTGAAGAGCAAGAATTATATTACCCTCGTTATTTGGTTGGGGCATATTTAATGGTTGAGAATTGATTGATCAAATGGAAGAAAGTAAAGTTGTTTGATTTTTGGTGCGCATACTTGTTTGGTGCGCATGCTTATCCTGTACGTTACTCATATTTCGGATAGTAGAAATCCCTGTTCAGAATTTTCTGTACTCAGCGGCAAGCTAGTGTTGACCTTGCGACTTTTGCGCGCATAGGCCATCGCGCTTAGGATAGCGCCGGTTAAGCGCCGAATCTATGATAGTTCTGGGAAAAGCCGCAAGCGTTCTATTCTAATTACAGAGGGTGTTGAATGAAATGTTGGATGAACTACATGGAGTTACATGGAGGATGGGTATTGTGGGGAATCTGCCTTTTGTCGGACTAACCCTGGGTAAACTCGACCCTGAACACTCCAGCTTAGTTGTCCATGATGGAAGAACTTGACACTTGAGGAAAAGAATAGAAAGCAAGCTTCACCAATTCAATCAATCTGTATACCAGCACGGTTCCACGTGCGGTTGTACAGGATTACGAGTGACTTCCCAAGTGATAAAATCTGAATTCAGTAGATTGTTGCGACAGGCGCTCACTTAGAAAAAGCGACGCAAGACTGTGCATGAGAAGACTGAAATCAAACAAAACATACGTATTCTGAGTATTCCAGATGATGACTAGGCTAGAAAGTCTGTTTGTTAAGATAGTTGATTGCCACAAATCAAACCACCTACTCGCAAAATAGTTCTATCATCTTAGCTGTGTTTGCGCTGGCTTGTGCTCCATTCTCACCAATGCATCACACGTGATTTTATGTCAACATGATGGTGAAATACCAAAAATTGAAAGTGAGTCACCATTCTAGCTGGCAGTGGTATGCATAATAAGCGACATGGCGCAGTGGGATTTAGCAGCAGACCATCAGCTTTATAGCATATACTATCTATACTCACGTATTAGTGAACCTAGATATGTCAGTAACCTAAGTCACAGTTACCAAGATAGTTGACCCTGATCCAGCTCGCCCTTACGTTAGGGTTAGCATCAGACATCAAGGATCTTCATCCTAGGCCCAAAGCGCTCGACCCAGAACATGGTAGTAATGGATATATAAACCGGCTGAGATCCGTCCCTCAGACTAGACTTAGAGAACAACAAGACATCATCAATAATCACTCACTATTCTTCATAGGACATTCAGCATGTCCTCCTAATATCTACTGTTAAGATACAGTATTATCTTTTGCCCATCAACTTTGCCTAAACGTAAATCAGACCTCAGTATGCTGTAGAAAGCAAAGCTGTAAGCTTACACATGTCATTATGCAACTTGCTGGAGATTCAACAGGCATTGATGCTACCGATGGAACTAGCAGAAGTATGGAGGTCAGAAAGCCCGTCATGAGACGATAAAGTTGGATCCATGCCTCTACAGCACAAAGATGAACACTTGATGACATGCGTATCGTGTCAAGCATACGAACGCAAATAAGCATGTGACAAGCTTGTTTTTGTCAAGTCAAACAGAAATAGACATTTGATACTGAGCCTGCTACTATAGAATCTAGTCCCTGCAAAAATTGGGATTAAGCGATAAAGGCGCTAGAGAATCGCCAAGCATTGTTGGTCAGGGCCAACCGGCCCCATAGAACATAGCTGCGTGTATGGATTCCAAGCCTAGCCCTATCCATCGACACCATGTCCAACTTTCCGTTTCTTCCAAGATCATGCGCGCGCTCGTGAGTAGAACGCTGAGTTTTGTCGCATAGGCAGAGGCTACACATTTCAGATCCTAAAGTATAAGGTCCGCCAGACTATAATAAATCAGAGGATCGGAGGCTGCGCTTGGAAATGTGTCGTGTGACGGCTGGCCAGGAGCCAGGTGACAAAGGCTGCAAGTTGTATTCCCACGACAAGGTCCCTGGATATAATCAAGCTAAGGGAAGAGCTGCACCCTTCTTCCTGTTCTGAAAGGATTGTCTCCCAGCTCCTAGGTGACCTCAGGCTCTATACAGTCATTCTCTGCCTTACTCTACTGGCTGTCACGAGATTGTTTTCCTGAGTAGGGGCAGCTGCATCATGGTACTTAAGAGTAATAACATGGCATAAAGAAATCATATGTAAGAGTAATGAGTGAAGTCTTCAAAACAATGAGTATGCCTTTCTTTTTACATTTCTTTATGTAAGGAACAGCCATAGAATTGGCCAGTGAGAGAGGTACATTGGCAGAACTCCAGAGCATTCAATGCACTAACAGACATATTCCCAGCCAATCAGAGTGCGTAAAATGTGATGCCCACATAAGCCGCATGGAGAAAAATGTGATGCCCACGTAGTAACTACCTCCAAGAAATAGGGCAGCGCATGTAGCTGTCGCCGCTATACATCCAACAGATAGCTATGAATATTAAGTGATGCCAGCACGCCCCATACTATACTGGGCGGGATTGTTATCTGCCGATTCCGAGCAGGGTGCAAGGGTGGCTCTACCTGTGCAATAATACGGATGTGCTAGTGAATAGTAGAAACCTATGATTACGTGGCTACCCCCAATACAGCCTTCCGCCCCCATCAAAAGCTATGTATCGCAGAGATAGAAGGAGAAATATTACCAAATCGTGGACACACGGGTCTAGGTGCAAGATAGTTCATCTTCCTAACAACAAATACTAATCACCAGCTTCTTAGTATGTTGAAATCAGGTTCGAAAGGATTCACTCACACGGTAACTATTGGCCTTCACTTGTATTTGCGATGCTTCATCTCCTCCTTTACCACGGCCCTTTTGTTATTCTATCCCACCATGCCATGCGCCCTGATAATGCCCTTTACAACAGCAGCACTCAGTGCGAGTCAAGGCGACTGTCACTGAGCACCTTGCGGTACTACAGGGTATAGATGGAAGGCGTGTGGGTGTGTGAATCTCTTGTCATGATACATAATTACTGGATGTGGTAATTGTGTTAAGGGGAGGCTGACTATCCCCAAGCTTGGAGCTCTACTGATTGAGTAACAAGAACAAGTGAATCGATTTATAATTAACCATTAGTAATATGTAGCGTTCACAAGTCCAGCGAGTCTCCTCTCTTCTACGGGGTATGGCTTGCCTGCAATCTTTTCTATACGAGAGATTCGAGATGCAGCTCTAACGGACCACTTGCATCCGAGCAGGCCAGACCTCTTTCTCGAAGATCACTACAACCCTACTAGAAGATATTATCCAGTTTATCCTTAGCATGCTGTCAAGGCCTTTGCACTGTCGAAGTTAAGGGCAGGCATTGAGAAAAGTGAGTGTCCCCGAATAAGACAAGGGAACTACGACACGGAAAGGCCTGTCGCATTAAACTATCTTGTTCTAGAATCAAGCCACATACAGGCGCTGCCTCAACCACGACAAACGATATTCAAGGACATGATGTATGGCCGAGTTTCAGCCTGCACGTAATCTGCTCCAGTTCAGACTCAAGTGTAGAAGGGCCTCTAGAGTCACATGCTTAAATCTTGGCAAAATTGCCATTATTGTTAATACAGCTCATGAATACTGCAAAATCAACTGCTATTAGGGGAATCAAAGAAGCTTACAGGCTTCTGCTGCAGGTATACTAGCCATTAGCTTGGGGTGCTGCCTTGGCAATTTGCCCACTCATACGTAGATAGGCATAGTTAGGAAGCTAGGAGTTATAAGAATAACGCGACTTTTAAACCAGTGTACAATTGTCCTAACCTCATCTTTTGATACGGATGCTTTTCCTTTTTAACAGATGAAAATACAGTTACAGGGCCTGGGCTACTTTCAGTCCTTCGGCCTATCGAGACCAAAAACACAGTATCCAACAAGCTGATAAACTCTACAATATTGATCACAAATACAGTGGGGAGTAGAATAGACGGCGCACTCAACGCGATACTCTTGCTAGTTCCGTGAAGCTTGCTCTATCCATTGAAAAGACTTGAGTCACACTTATCTCAAATACCCATCCATGAGGCTCCTCGTCCCCCCCTTTCGACTGAGCGGTGTGGAAGGTATAATGGTCAGTCTTCTTCCAAACCACCAAACACAACCCATCGGCCAGCATGAGGCTTGCAACTGTGTTTGCCCGCCTGTGGGCCGTGCTATGTAAGAACGAGTTGACGGTATTTATGGAAGACGATGGCTTGAGAGTGACGACATAATTATATAACATAATGAACAAAAATGGAAAAAGTATATTCCCGGACCAGACAAAAAAGCAGAAAGGGTAGATACAGGGGCGTCTGCGGAAGACATGGTCAATAATCATCTTCCGTAGCCAGACCAAAAGCTGAGCTATGAAAGGAGTTCAGTATAGTTGAATTTCTACTTTTCCGGAAGCATTTCAGAGACTTGACTTATAGAGATATTATGGGAGCTATGGCAACTCTGTAATCATGTGCCTTGACGCCGAGGCGAGCATAGCTGCTATATATCGTTTTTTGATGTACGGCATTCTTGATTTGGTGATTCTCTTACGCATTCTTGATGCGGATGTAGCTCCAGCGATGTAGAAATAGTACCATGATTGAATGTGTTTAGACCTACTTGAGAAGCGTCTGGACAAGTATAAAAGAGTGCCTCGCCTCGCATCATGTATCTTCTTATCTTCTTTCTCTAGAACATCAGTTTTATCCTTCTCATACCTCGACTTCGCTTACAGCCTCTTCTTGATCCTTCTTACTACTCTCTTCTTCTTCAAACCTGCATTTTGTTACAACATATTTGCCATTGCAAAGTCCCCTCTACAAATCATTAACCATAAACTATAACTCGACAATCATGCAACGCTGGACTGTTACCCTACTTCTCGCCTTTGCTGCCAGTGCTCTGGCAGCTCCTGGCAACGTTCAAAATGTCGGCGAGAACAAAAACCTCGATGGTGATGCCGGCCTTTCTAAACGTGTGATCGTCGGATGTGGATTTGTCCATTTTGAAGACGAAGGCTGGGTTTGCATTTGCGTTGACGACGTGGAGGGCCCCTTCCCGGCTGACCCCGAATTCTGCGCACAGTAGGAGTTTGCCAGCCTTTGGTAGAACTACCCTGCATAGAGATAGCTGGAACCAGGATAGGATTGGCAGTGACTAGCAGTCCCAATCTCCTAAGCTATCTTTCCGTCAAATACTTTATCTAAGCTATGCTACTAAAATAAATTCATATATAATTGTCAACTGTCCAAGAATTGCTCGATGTTGAACTTTTGGAATGGTTTGGTGTAATTTTGAATTGCTCGTGTTCAACCTTTGCCTTTCATATATAACTGTTCAAGTATTGCTCGATGTTGAACTATTGGAATGATTTGGTGTAATTTTGAATTGCTCGTGTTCAACCTTTGCCTTTAGCAAGCTACAGTCCAGCAAGTTGTAGCAAGGTCCTAAACTGAACTTGACAGGACCGGTGATCGATTTGCAACTTAGCATGTTGATCTCGTCAAGTTGCATAGTCACAATTACTGCAATAGAGATGAAGATAGAGTATTTATCCCATGCCCGGTAGGCATACTGTATTTCTTTAGTTTATATATGTTGCGCAATCTCTAACCTTAAATGCTATTATTTCAACTGTAAACAACGGCAGTCGTAGAATGTTTACCAAGTCCACATGGTGGTGCCATCTTAGTCATCCAACTAATCTTAACTTAGTCGTGTAAGCTCAAATTAGAGATCCCTGAGTTAAATCCTTGGGCTCTAAATACTACCACAAAAACACAATGTCCTCTTGTGTAGAGGGCCAGTCTATTAGGCCTAGCGTTTGCAACACTTCTTACACTTCAATGCATGATGCTAGTGCATTGTTCTTGTTACGTAGTTATTAAAAGGACGTTCAGGTCAAATCTCTTACACTTTGGCAAGGCACTGGTCAGGGCCAATAAAAGGTCTTATCTAAGACGAGCATTGACCGCTCCTTGGAAAAAGCTCCAGGGAAACTAGGATGCTCTACAGCGTTGTCTCGCTAATAGCCCTAGCCGCGGGTGTTCTTGCGCTATGAGATAGCCCGAGTCACCGAACATAAAAGCCCAAGAAGAGAGATTAGGATTCACAGCAGTTTCATCAGACTTCGAAGCATCGTAGTAGAAGAGAGCGTCACCTATCAATATTCAGAATATATATGCTAATAGCTTTATAAATGGCACATGCTTTCATCAACTTACTTTCTTTGGAATAAAGAAAGGCCTGTAAGTTGAGATTGTAGGCAATGTGGTAGAGACAGGGTTTTTGGCTGCTGCTCTCAGGCTAATTTTTGCATGCTGCAGGTGATGGTCCACACGGAAACGGAGTCTAATAACCTTGTTCGTCCAGTCAAGCTAATGATTATAAGGAATAGGATCACACCACGGTGCAATATGGGTCTCGATCAGGGGAATGACGCCCCCATATTGTTAGCAGTATTACTCTTCAGATCCTAGCGCGAGCATATCAGATCGTGGTTGGGATATTGTATCCCACACGCTCCCTGTATTTGTAATTATCCTCCCCATTTTCATCATCTTGATAGTCTACTTGTAACAATCACCAGATTCCTCAGATACTTGGTTACAGAAACCTATTAAGGTATTTAATTGAGTGCCATAACTTTCTATAGTGGCTCCATCGCTACCTCTCTAGCCTCAGAATCTAGTTGTCATTAGCTTCATGTAGGGTGCGTCTTGTCGAACTACGACCCTACTGCGGCTTTTCGTTGAGCAGCTGGATTTGTTCAAGACAAAATGTGAGACCCATCGAGCCAACAGCCTTTTAGCTCAAGCTAAGTTGCGAACTCAACCCCTTTGTGAGTATCGTGCAACAGCCTGCAAATACAAGTCGTAAAGGGTATCACAATAGCTATAGGTAGACAGCTGTCAGTTGGATCTGCCCAATCTAAGCCATCTAGGCTTGAATAATGGGCATCTCCTGTTGGCTTGCATCTAAAACAACATAAAAAACGATTAATCTTGAGTGGAATAGACAGAACACTTGGAATTAAATGTAGTCATATGAAGCATCAGCCACACTGTGGCACCACCATGTGACTGACCCACATCTCACAGGTGTATTGAGTCCTAGAAAATTATGTAGATAGACCAAATTGAAGTTATTTATGCAAAGTCACCACAACATACAATCACATAATGATACAGTTCTTCAACTCTAGACATTGAAGATAGGATGAGAACAGTGTAAGGGGTTCTGCAAGGCAGAATTCAGCCTACATCAGCTTTCACCTAAAACGCATACCATAGCAGCAGTCTTTTTGTGAAATCGCCATTTGTTCTCACATCTCTTTCTCTTGAACTATCATTACCCTGTGTGGGTGTTACGCCTCCGTCTATGATGCGGCAGTTGTAACCCTGCAGCTATTGACCACAGTAAACAGGCGCTATAATCAGTCACGTTGATGCATATAGAAACGTGAGTCTCATACGTATAGCAATCCTAGAAATGTATGTCGATTCTTCTGATTCTTAATTGCTTGATGAAGAACGAAGGAAAATCTGCGACAGACTTCCGAAGCTGACGCTTCGTAAGTCTGTCTCAAAGTGGGGTCAGGGTCAGATTGTCATGTGACCATGGACCCTAAAGCCCACACCTTTCAAGACTGTTGTTACACTCTTATTGCAAAGGTTGACATTCACATCCATACAGTGTGATTCTAGTCTGCATAGTCTCCAAGGGCCTCTGTGCTTTCTGTTAGGGTGTGTTCGACAGAAAGCTTATTTTGTCATTGTCTGTCAATGACCCAGAAATCTACTCGTATTTCGCATAGCAGAAATCCTGTTCAGAATTTGCCGTACTCAGCGGCACTAGGTGACCAGCTAGTGTTGACCTTGCTTGGTCTTGCCAGCTTAACCCCCTGCCTGATTTTCATGACTACACATCCATCACTCTTGTCTTGTGAAACACGAAAACCTGCCTAATACTCTTGTCAAAACCAGACCGAAATCACTGCTGTGATGGATGCCTAGCCTAATGGCTTTGCCGTCAATATTCCACTACAAACTTTTAGGGGAACTTCCCCCTGCCTAGCCATCACTATTCAAATACAGTATTCAATATGTCTACTCATTGTCATCAGATCTATTAAGAGCAATGTTTTGTATTTCCATGGAAAATATCGGGCACAAGAAGAATGGTGATGATCTATGGTGTTGTGCTACCAAAGGATTCAATCATGTAGGTTACACTCGACGCTTAGGTTACACAGATGTTTACAACAACATGCAACTAACTTTGACACACTAAAACTCATTTGCAATGGATATCCTCTGCTGCACGATTAAAGGGCATGATTCATCTAGCCTTCCAAAAATAAAGGCCGCTGTATATTCACACGACAAGAGACATGCCTACACAAACATGTGTCATTCCGTCTTTATGCAAGAACTGAAAGGCCTATTTGCTTGGATTGCGTGGCACAGATATTGTCAACAACAAATAGCAATGCTGAAGCTTCAAAAAGCAACTGTGGCAATGGAAACTGAGGTGTTTTGGCGTGTTTCTATTTGTCCACATAGTCACTTGATAAGGTGAAATAGCTACTAGCACTCATTCGTCGGGGCTGACTTCTCGTGGGCTTCACCATTGTCGTGGTATCTCTCGGCCACCCATATCAACTCCCCGCTCATCAGGCGTCACGTTCGACTTGAAGAAACTCTGATGCAGCGCCTGGCTGTCATAAACTCGTGTTGTCGTATCGCTGTATAGCTGTGTCCCCCAGTCACTGCTCTCTTCTCCATTCTCACGAGTTTAATAGCCCTCTAATGCGACAGAACGGCGACTTTTGTCAATTTGCCCCTATAATCAAAATAACAACACGCCCATGTGGATAAGGCAGTGGAGTGACGTTTAGATGGATGGTGGTGAGCTTCTTGTCTCAAACGTGCATATTAAGCATTTATGCCAGTAATCCGAGTCGGGACTACTGGATTGTCGCCCCTGACCAAGTTTAGCCAACCGCTCTTGCCGATAGTTTCAAATATGATAAGAAGAGCCTCTTCCAAGGTCTTTTGTTCGGTCCGGGCACTTAGGTGAGAAATGTTGAAATCAGTCGAGATGCACACTCCAGTCGATAATTAGATGGAAAAGACAGAACCATGAAATCACAGACCCCTCATCTTCTCATCCAAGGACACCCAGTTCGTCCTCACAATCTGTACTATAAACTCAGCGCACTCAAGGCACGCAAAGCGCTTTTTTCAATGAACGAATTAAAGTTCATCATGTAAATACTTTGAATCATCTGTTCAATGAGTCTAAGTACTGCACTAGACAGCCCCAGGCTTCAGAAAACTGCTCCTCTGACGACAAAAAAACCAGAAAACTTCCATAAGCCATATAGGCCTTGCCGTGTATGTGGTATTTCTTTGGGAAGAGGTAGGGGCAAAGATGGTATTTATTTGACAAATTAGTGCCTCTATTTGATCTTCTGAATCAGTAGCAATAGCGTCATTATCGTCAGGTTGTTATGATGGTTTTTTCCACTTACTCTTTGTATGGAAGGCGATATTCGAGTTGACATGAAAAGTGCGGAACTGTTGCGTAATATGTGACATACCTATGCAAAATGCCAATTTCAGTGCCCCCTCATTGTTCGTGATCACCACATTCGGTTGCCGTATATGTTGTTTTAACATGCTTCTTCAATACAAAGCCATTCTTATGCTTCTTCTTTCTCATTGTTTGTGAAGCCATAGAAAATCGATATAGTTTACCTAGTATTACTTACTATAGTGCCAATTAATAATGGCATCTTGAACTCATTGGTCTTGTACATACAACCCACAGAAAGCACTTGGTTAAATCGTCTACATATTTTCAGCTGTCAAGAGAAGCACAAAGATAAGCCAGTAATTGAGCCTGTCTTATTTTGACCATTAGGTAAGTCAAGTCAGATGAAAGATATTTCCTTGACAAAGAGATTGAACGACACTTTGTGTAGGTATATAGCCGTTCAGAGCGCCTCTTCGCAGCTTATCTTGGAAATTTGTCATGTGTTCTAATATAGAAATAGCGTCAGGGAATTGCCTTCGAATGGCAATAGAAATATCCCGCGGTTGAATCGCTGTATTTGCTGATATGGTCTCGATTATCCGCTGCGTGACGTAGCAGGGTAAAGACAGACCGGCCTATCAATTGAGAATAGGCTAGGATGATTCAAGAGCTAGACTGGTACCAACAACACAGTGCTGCAAAAGCCAAGATTCCGTTCCATGAAAAAATATATGAGACGCTCCATCAGCTTGCACGGCGATGATTAAATATGAGTGTTCCTATTCGCACCACAATAGCTTCCTACTCGCACATGAAAACTTAATGCCCCGCTTAACAGCAAGTAATTGAACCAATCACATAACCAATTTGACAATAGTCTGGCCAATAAAATAGTCATATAGATTTTTAAAGTGGAACCAAACTTGAGTAAAGAAGCTAAAAATCATCACCACAATCAAGTGAAATCTAAGCCCCACCTTCTAAAGTCTATTAACGATTTAAACTTGTACACTAAAAACTAGATAAGACAGGTGATTTGTACGCTATCGTGGCACTAGCTATCAAGTTCAAGCAAAAGGAGCGTGTTCGACGAAGTCACACAGCAAATTGGCTTGGCAATATCCTTCGTGAAGTATCATATGCCTGTGTTAATATTCTTGCTAAGCAACACCGCTATGTTGCAGGTGTACAGGATTCAGGTCTGCCTACTCGTAGGCTTCTTATACGCTCTTGTTCTGGCCTTTGTAGCAAGCAATATGCGTTACCCTGTGCCAATGAAATTCCGGCAAAAAGGGACAGAAAAGAAGCTATTGTGAAGGTCGAAATTGATTTGTATTGGTGGCTAGACGACAAAATCACAGAGGACAACGATATATTCTTGATTCAGGAGCCAGAAGTGGTTCAACGTGGGCGTGGGCGCCCTCGAAACACTGCAACCTTCAGCGAAGATGAAATAAGTGTCCTTCCATCATCTCAGTCCGTCTACGAAGGTCAAACAATCATCCCGTCACCATCCCCTGTTATACAGCTGATTCCAGACCAAAGCTCCCGCCATACAACTGCTTCAATACGGCGCCAACTCAGTCAATGGGAGTATGGCGATAGCCTTGCGGCGATGGATCAGCAGGATATGGGGGCAATTCAAGGCAAAGGAAAGACCGAAACACGGCAAATGACACTGACGATATCACCAAAGAAGGCACCACAAGAGGTATCACAGGAGACACTGCAGGAGGGACCACAGGAGGCAGAGGGAGGGAAGGAGGCTATATACAACACTTGGCGCAAGAGGCCCACTTTCTTGAATTGAGGAGGAAAGAGATGTTATAAGGTGGGGCTAGTACGACTATTTGATTGGTTCAATTTCTTGGTGTTAAGTGGGGCATTGAATTTTCATGTGTGAGTGGGAAGGTATTGCTGTGCGAATAGGAACACTCTTTGTAGTGATGCATAGTGTCAGCCACACTGTGGCACAGCCACATGACCGACCCACATCACATATTTATACCTAGTCCT
>PEJQ01000015.1:689163-710386 GCA_002776505.1 Ceratocystis cacaofunesta | reverse complement strand
GGGGTTTCAGTACCGAATGGGGGGGTTTTTGTACCTCGTGCCAGCCGTGTGCGCCTATTGGGACCCAGAGCTTACTATTGTGGGATTACTAAGGAATGTGTGGGGCAAATATGAAGACAGCATGGCATGCAGCAGTGCCATACTGTTGGCGTGGCCACAACCTTGTCAGTGCGCGACGAGTTGAGGTCAAGCTCTGTTTCTTTGCGGTCAAAGCGGAGTTAAGCATATGTGGGGAGGATAAGCAGGTGCTTTAAGGATAATTAGCATACTTAGGGTTCCAAGTTTCCAAGTTTAATGGATAATTAGCCTTTTAGTTGGTAGTTGGAATGGGGGCCTTGTCTCGCGAGGACAAGAGAGTCCGTCGTTACGTACATATCCAGCAGTAGTCAGTTCTCTGTTGTACAAAAGAAAACATATAGTTGTTGACTGGTTGATGTGGTTGAGGGCGCGTCGAAATGTTATGGTTTACAAGCTCCCAAGATGTGCATAACTTTTAAGCTTGGCCAAGAAAGGATAGCGGCCTGATCTGACTCGAAACTTACATGTGCCTTGCGGTTGTGCTTGCGCCATCTAAACAAAACAGGGAGAGAGAAATGATTCTATTCGGATAATTTTGTGACATTTAATATTAGGAAATGACAAGTTCTTGGTGCGAGAACGGCATGGGAATTATCGTACGACGAGTCGCGGGAATGAAGAACTGATAATATAGGTGGTAGTGGACAAGAAAATAGCAGAATACGCGGGGAGAGCTGGGGGTACTGGCAAGTATCTTTCCCATGGTCAACTAGCCGAAAAGTATGTATTGCATGTACTAATACATACAGATACACGCATATAAACTTATGTATGATTACGCAGCGGACGAATTTCTTTTTCTGCCAAAATGATGATGTGGCTTTTGATGTTTTCCCCGTCAACAAACATGCTACCAAGTGACAATTTATCTTTTTTTTCTTTCTTTTTACGCACCTTTTCTGGTTCTTTTCTTTCTGCTGTTTTTGTTGTTTTCCTACAACTCCATGAATCAAATCCTTCCTCCTGTTGAGGTACAGCTCGCCCGTACTTCCTTTGTCATGGTGGCCTGGCTTGGAAGGTGATGGCCGGCTAGACACACACCTTAAACAAGGGGCTTTACGGTGGCGCTTCTGTGCTAGGCCTGTCGGTGGAGTTGACGCAAAAACTCTATGTGTGGAACTCGAGATGATGAGAAAAGCACTGAGGAAGGACAAGACATCTTGACAGATACAAGTGACAGGCGGCAGAGCGCAATCACAATGGCAGATGAGGCTTAAATAACGCGGCCGAGACGTAGGCCTCGGAGTGAGTTAGCGCGTGTCTTCCCTTGTCTTTTGTTTTTGTTGCTGGTGTCCTGAAGGCGTGAGTGCTCTCTCATTCTTGACATCTCGGGCTGGCTGATTAGCTGATTAGCCTGTCCCCTGGAACTGCATTCCTGAGGCATGAATCAGGCGTAGTCTTTTCTGCATTCTTTGGCGGATCCCAATGGCACGGAACACGAAACTATTTGTTGATGTTTGCTGGTGGTGAGAAGTATACAAGAAGTCGTGTGTCCCCCCGTGAGGCGCACTGCGGCTGCAACTCCTGAGCAATGAACCTCATTTGACACCGCACTCACGCACTCGCTCTCACACATTTACACCAAGTGGCTACTGACTGCCTGCTTCCTCCATCGGCACCAACGCCCTGAACCTGACCTGACCTCAGGCTAAGACATCTAAAACCCCAGCTCTAGGCGATATCACCTTCCAGGCCTCGACACACACGTTCGCCGTTCACCGCAACACGAGTTGCGCCTACTGTCTTTTTTGCATATACGGCTCCTGTCTCGACAAATATTTGCCCCCACGACCCCTTTGTGGCTGAACATATTCAACGTTAGGGCTGTATTTTTCTCGTCTGTGTTGATCACCGCTTGATCCGTGCTAAAGGAAGGCGAAAGACGTCACCTATGGTGACAGAAAGCATAATTCCGGTAGCTTTATTCTCACTTTTCTCTGGTTTCATTTGCCTCTGGGGCTGATTCACTTCTGTTGCACGCCTTGTGCCAAGACAGGGAGGACAACGAGGGAAAAGGAAAAAAGTAAAAAACCCCCAGCAAGCCGCCTGTGTAAGGTCGATCTTACACACTGATTGATTGGCTTTTAGCTGTATCCTATCGGCTCTATATGCTGTTTTACAGGGCCTTTGCGCACTAAAACGGCCTGGCTTCAACTGTGGAGCAAAACACACGCACATTCAGGATTCACCGGGGGGGCGGTTTAATTTAATTCGTATCAACAGGATCAGTGTTCCTCTGGTTTTAACCCATTAACATGCCTTTGGACTCTTTTCCACCTTCTCTCCCACCCGAAGACTCGCCAGCTCTGCCTTTGCCAACGCCTTCGCCGCCTTCATCGCCTTCAGCGTCTTCAGAGCTTTCAGAGCCACCCTCACCTTCGCTGCCGGATTCAGTCTCTAATTGCTATACTACAAACCCCAACAGTCTTTACTCACAGCGGACTCAGCTACAGCAACCGCAACCACAGCACAGATCCGTAAACAACCTTCGAAATAGTAGCAAACCAACTATTACACATGTTATTAGTTCCCACGATCTTCACACCATAGCATCTCCCACCCGATTAGTCCGACACTCGGATCGAAATCAACAGTCCACTCGTCCCCCTTCACACTTGACTATTCCGGAGCGCGCACATCCGCATCCCCTCACTGGAATTCAATCCAAATACGCCGATTTCGACCAAGAATCGTACTTTTGTTCTCCATCGCCCGCCCTATCTGCAGAGTATCATCGTCAAATCGATCCCGACCTTCGAACAGCTTCAACATCGCCTGCGTCGCTGGATGCAGAGCAGCCTTCAGAAACCTCGCCCTTTGACAACTCCTACGCGATTTTGGAACGCATCCCGTCGTCCTCCACATGGTCAGGCAATCAATCTAGACTCCAGGAGCATCACCACCCGTTTGAACCTCCTGACAACGTTACAAGCTTAAGTCTTAGTGGACGCAGTAGTCCATTTGGAAGACGACTCAGCCCCACTAGTGATAGCGGGAGGGCTTACCAAAGCCAATCTATTCGCAGCAGCACTGGCTCTAGCACGACATCTTACATCACCGCAAGCAACCAAAACATTCAAATGCCCGCAAACGGCCTTATGTCAGGGGCGCCTGCCTCTGCTTCCGTGAGCAATCGCAACAGCCAAATCAGCAGTAGCAGCACACCCACATATGATAATAGCAGCAGCCACAGCAGTCCAAACCCAGACTACAGTGTTCGAACAACATCTGGTCAGCCTCCTTCCCCCGTCTTAGGGCCGGAGGTTCCTTTGCACCGCGACTTCGACGTCAACACGCCTTTGCCTGTTATTCGTAGCCTAGGGTCTAGCAGTCGTTCTCCATCTCGTAGCGCCTCCTCGCTTCGTGACCCATTCCAGGATGATCATTTCCAAAATTATGCCTCGTCGCGCGGCCTAGATCCCCGCTTGGGCGAAGTCAACCCCCAAATGATTGCTGACGACGGCGACGACGGGCTTGTTTATGGCAAGTCAGGCCGCAACTCGCTTATCAACGTGCACAGAAAATCTGCCAGCTCTGTATCACCCAACATTAAGGCAGCAGCCGCTGTGGGTGGCGCTGTCATGTTGAATACTCTGCCAGGCGGTAGTTCCCCCAACCAAAGTGGCACTGGGTTAGCTGCAGATGCGCCCACTCCACATGACTCTACGTACAAAGTTGGTGCAGCAGCAGCAGCAGTAGGCTTTTCGCCCGATGGACTAGCGGAAAAAGGACACAGTGCTCTTAGCATCAAAAACAGCAACAAACGGCGAAAATTGTGCATAATTATTACTTTGGGTGTGCTGCTGTTGGCCGCTATTATTGGTGGTACCCTTGGCGGATACCTGGGAAACCGAAACAAAAAAGGCAGCTCAAGCGATTCTGACAACGGCCAATCAGCATCCCAAGACACGGAGACCAATGGCGTCTTGACCAAAGACAGCGCTGAAATCAAGAAACTGTTGAACAACGCGAATCTTCACAAAGTATTCCCCGGAATGGACTATACCCCACTCAACACCCAGTACCCCGACTGCTTGCACAACCCACCTTCACAAAACAACATCACCCGGGATATTGCTGTGCTTTCGCAGCTGACCAATGTTATTCGTCTCTATGGCACTGATTGCAATCAAACCGAAATGGTTCTCGAAGCAATGAAAAACCTTGATGTTTCTAGCTCCATGTCCTTGTGGATGGGCGTGTGGCAAGATTCCAACACTACAACCAACTCTCGCCAACTCTCGCAGATGTGGGATGTCCTTGACAACTATGGCACTACTCCCTTCCGGGGGCTTGTTGTTGCCAATGAGATCCTTTTCCGTGAAGAAATGACCGAAACAGAGCTTGGCAATCTTATGGCGGAGGTGCGTACGAACCTCACCGGTCGTGGCTTTGATGCCTTGCCTGTCTGCACCTCTGATCTCGGTGACAAGTGGTCGTCTTCTCTTGCGGATAAGAGTGACGTCATTATGAGCAACATCCATCCCTTCTTTGGAGGAGTGCCGTATGCTGAGGCGGCCAACTGGACTTGGTCGTTCTTCAACAATAAAAACGCCGACTTTTTCAAGGCCGATGCTGCAGACAACATCATCAGTGAGATTGGATGGCCCACCAGTGGCGGCACAAATTGCCCAGCTGACGTGACGGACTGCGGATCGACAGGCAGTATAGCCAGCGTCGATGGGCTGAATGCTCTCCTTGACGACTGGGTCTGTGCGGCCATGGAAAATGGGACTAACTACTTTTGGTTTTCTGCCTTTGATGAGCCGTGGAAAGTGCGATTCAATGAGGAGGGGGCAGAGTGGGAAGACCAATGGGGTCTTATGGATGTCAACCGCAATCTGAAGGAGGGCGTGGTGATTCCAGACTGCGGGGGGAAAACCGTGTCTTGAGAAGCAGGAGCTTCTTCCGTTACACTCTTTGTCTATTCTTTCCGCGGGGGACAACTCTGTCGTTTTTTTCTTTTTTTCTTTGTTTTTTTAGTTTTTCTTCTTTTTTTTTGGGGGGGACGAGAGGGGATATGAAGTGTTATTTTGTATCCTTTCTCTTTCTTCTCCCTCCTATGGCGTTCCGGCACTTAGGGGATCAACCCTTCAGTCTTTTGTTTCCTTTCGGATGTTGACTCTTCACTCTTTGGCCATAAATGGCTTGCTTTCCTTTTCCTTTTCCTGTTTCTTTTCTGCTTTCCTTGCCCATAGACTGAACCTGTTGTCGCTCAGACCCCTTTCTTTTCTACTACGTTTCGTTCGCAAGGGAGAGAGAATGCGTTGTTTGCCACTGGGGATAGAATTATTTATTCTTGCTGGATTTATCGAGTGAGTTCACACGTGTTGTATTTCCGTGGGTAACAATCAATGGGGGTGCCCATATGTAGATATTTCTCTTACCTAAATAAAGTCTCGAGCCTTTTCTTGCATCTTCCTGAAATCCCGCAGCTTCTCCCATAAACCACATATAGAACCAGTCCTTAGCGTTTTTATTCAGTTCTCTTGAAATTTAGGAGGGGTTTTTTTTCTCATTTTTGGACTTGTACGTATTTTTTGATACCTGTAAACACTGCTCCCCTTCCCTCGTGGTATCCTTATTCTCCTACTGACAGTAAGCTAGCGGTTCTTCCAAATTACTAACAGTCTCCTCCTTGGTGTGTACGTCGCCCGGGTCCACTCGAAAGTGTTCTGACGGAGCTCCAATCCATTAACTTGGACTTGGAACGTGATTTTGAGCCTGCACCAGAACGAGAAGCGGCCAATCTTTCGCAAGGATTGCCTTTCCGTTCTGCCCCAAAGAATCCCCTGGGCTTGCGGGTGTGACTGCGCTGTGATTGAGTGGACCCTGAAGAATCCAAAGATTTGGTGGATGTATCTGACACTTTGCGACTATGAGCTAGCATTACCGAAACCGCATCGATGTTGCTGAGCCTAGAAGGGCCATTTCCCATAGAGTCAGGTCCAAGTCCATCCTGCTCTTTAAGGGGCCTGGTACAAATATCAAAGTCTGTCGAAGTCTATTCCACAGCCTTTTCTGAACCATTAGCCCCGTTAGAAGCAGCCGCAGCACCGCCTTTCCAAAGTCCATAGAAACCGTCACAGTTCTTCCACATTTTGATAGTGCCGTCTTCGGATGCCGTCGCGTAGAGTTTGTTGTCGGGAGAAAAGGCAATGGACCAAATGGGACCGTGGTGTCCTTTATGGGTCTCTGTAGCACGATTAGTAGTTGGTCATATGGGCGTAGAGAAGAAGAGAGACAGATGAGCTTTGAGGAGACGCGTGCATGTTCAAGGCCCATAGTTGACTTACCGATCTCGCTTCCATCATCCCATCTCAGGACTCTGGCCCAGGTTCCAGGGTCCTCACCGACAACAATCTTGCGTCCCTTGACATCAAGACCAACACTGGCAACCTTAAACTTGACATCCATGCGCTTAAGCTCGTCCATAGCCCGAGCGCCGCCCCAGAAGTAAACAAACTTTCCAGCTGCAACGGAGAGAACTGGCCGTCCACCACCAATATCCGTGGCATTAGTGTAGCTGGGGGCTAGAGATGCTAGCTCACATGACTTGATTTCGCCATCCAAGACCTCAGAATGAATCATACAGCGCGACGACAGGTCAAACCAGCGCAGTGTGTTTTCGGATGCTGTAACGAGAGTGTTTACGTCTTGGGTCCAAGCAATAAACTTGATGCTCCCGGTGTGTGTTCCAGCGCCGATTTCAAAGCCCTGCGAAGCCTGGATGGTTGTAGGAGAGGAGCCACCATTACTAGAAAGGCCGGCAAGATCAAAGATACGCAGTTTTTTTTCCATACCACCAGTAGCTAGGAGATCTGAATTATCAGGAGGGTATGCAACCGCGCGGACGATGTGGTCGTGCTGAATAGTGTGGAGGAGTTCACCAGAGTGGGTATCCCAGATTTTACTAGGCAGAGCATGAGTTAGACAAAGCCAAATAGGCGAGCACACAAGATCGGAGGATAGGTCAAGAATCCTTACGCAGTGAAATCAGCAGAAGCTGTCGCGGCATTTGTAGAATCTGGGCTCAGCCGCGCCTGCCACACGGCGCCCTTGTGGCCAATGAAAGTACCAATCCTGTTGTTAGAGGGGAAGAGAAAGGTTAGGACATATGTATAAGGCGGCTCCCGTGTGTCGATAATGTTGTCGCAAGTACACACCAGTCGCCAGTTTGGCCGTCGCGCAACATAGGATTATTGTCTATAGGATCTTAGTTAGCATGCGGGTAACACAGCAAACATGATACGCACAAGGGGAGCTTTCACATACCCTTGCATGCGGATATCAAATAGTAGACTTCTTCCTTTTCTAAAGGCGAAAACTCGATATGGGGTACAGGGCGAGAGTGGCCGTGGCACGTGAGAGGGACGTATTGGCGAGATTGTTCGGTAGCCATTGCGAGATATGTATCGATAAAAAAGGCTAGACGAGGATATAACAAGATAATAGGATGATAACCAAGGAGAGGCAGATAATGCGACAGGAGAAAAAGCGACAAATGGGCGATATGAAGTTGAGGAAAAGGAGAGGAGAAGGAGGCAAAACCAAGGACTTGAGTCAAGTAGAATCGCAGTTGGGGTTAGAATGTGACCAGATTGGTTGGAGATTGGTAAGTGCAGCGTCGAGGAGAACAGCTGGATTTTATTTATCGCAATGATCGTTGGGAGAGTATAGGAGACGGGCTAGACAATAGATTGGCGATTTGAGTTTCGTTGGACTAAGGTGTGAGGGTATCTTGCGTATGGTAAGAAAAAGAAAAGGGTTAACGAGAAAGGGAAAGCCGAGAGAAAAAAGACACTTGTTTGTGTTTTAGGAGGGGCAGGATCTAAGAGCGATTGAACAGACAGAAGATAGAGGGAGAAAAGAAAAGAGTTGGGGACTAAAAGAACGGTAGACTTTCTGGGTGGAAGGGGAGAAAACAGAGTGGATAGAGTGGAAGGGAAACAAAGATAGAGCGAGAGCTATGAGTTCAATGTTTTTTTTTTTACTCTTGGTGATGCTGGATTTAATTTTGAGCAACTCCCAAATCAGCCTTCAACGTTCGTGAGGCAGCTTCACTAGCCTTGGATGGGGGCTTTTCACCCTGTTTTGGCGCTCTGGTCTCGGCGAAGGCATAGAGCACTAAGTGCTGTGCTTTGGTGCTCTATATAGTACTAGTGGCTATACTATTAGCTATGCTACAAACTACAAGCGCTAGAAAAGAATGGCACGTGCACCAACTTCCTTTTGTCTAGTCGCATGTACAGTGTGGGCACGGTATATGTGGGCTTAGTCAGAGACAGGAAGAGGAGGAGGAGGCCTGGTGGGGCAGTAGGTAGCCATTGTTAAGCTATAGCTTTGCTGTAGTGCAGCATATGATACGCACATACGTCAACGATTTGCTGACTTAAGCTTCAAGCTTCCCTTCCATTTAACTCATATGGTAGTTTCCTAATTCCCTTTTGACAGCCTTTTTCCTTCCAACTTCTGCAGTAACGCTGCCCCTTCAACCAGCTTTGTCGTGGCCACAAGACACTCTTTTTTGTCTCCCACTCAAACCAATTGTCCTCCCTAGGACCAGTCTTCATTTTCTCTTCATTTTGCTTGTTTCCATCATAGCCTAAGCGCTGCTGTTTCGATCTTAACATCCATCTTACCATAATAGTGCATCGAGCCGATTTCTAGCAGCGGGGCAATCGTGGACTTCAGCTATCAATTTATCCATAGATACCATTTTTACAAGCGGGCAAAGCGATCTGTCTTTTGCATCTATCAACCCTTTTGTGAATAAGAACAGCCCTTTGTCATGGCCTTCCAACTATCGGCCCAGCTGATTGGCCACGAGTCCGATGTCCGTCCCCCTCTCCCTCCCCAAATCCCCCACGTCCAGTGCCTCCATTGCCTACTTCTTCGGTTTTCTAACAAGACAATCGACCTTTACTGAAAAATAGGTCCGCGATGCTATCTTTCCCTCAAGCTCGCTCATTCTCACGGCTTCTAGAGATGGAACAGTCCGGAGATGGCAGAGGACTTCCGACTCGGCATTTGAGGCTTTTTTGGTCAGCCAAGGCTCCGAATATGTAAACTCAGTAACCTACATCCCCCCCTCGATTCGCTATCCAAATGGCCTTGCCATTTCTGGCGGCAAGGACACTATCATCGATGTGCGAAGCCCGAAGGCGACACCAGAAAATAACGCTGAGCGCATGCTGATTGGACACGGCCACAACATCTGCACCCTCGACGTTTCCCCCAAAGGCACATACATGATTTCTGGTGGATGGGACTGCCAAGCCCGTGTTTGGAAAGTTGAAAAATGGGAGACCGAGTTCAGTGAGTGCCTATGGATGCTGATGTTGGAAATCAGATTGTCGAGGTCGAGTATCCCTTTGCTGACCTCATTCTAGTGCTCCAGGAACACGAACTCAGCGTTTGGGCTGTTCTGGCCTACGATGAAAACACCGTCATCACGGGCTGTGCTGACAAAAAAATCCGTATCTTTGATCTCCGCAACAGTGTTGCTGGTGATGTTCGCCCTGCTTCTACCATTCACACTCCAGACATTGTTCGTGCCCTCTGTCGTCTCCCGTCTGGCCATCCTACTGGGGCTGAAATTGCTTGCGCCTGCAGTGATGGCGTGATACGTCTTTACAAACTCGACGGAACGATGATTTCAGAGCTGATTGGCCACGATAGTTACATTTACAGCTTGGCAATTTTGCCCTCTGGCGAAATTGTCAGCTCTGGAGAAGATAGGACCGTGAAGATATGGAGCGGCTCTTCCTGCATCCAGACCATTACGCACCCGGCGATCAGTGTCTGGAGTGTTGCTGCCTGTGCCGAGACGGGCGATATTGTGACCGCAGCTAGTGACAATGTAGCACGTGTATTTACGCGAAGCCCAGAACGCTTGGCCGATGCCGAGACCCTGAGGGAGTTTAAGGAGGCAGTATCAAACTCATCCATCCCCCAGAAGCCAATGGGCGGCATCAATAAGGAGAAAGTTCCCGGCACTGAGTTTTTGACGACAAAGATGGGCAAAAAGGACGGTCAAGTTCAGGTCATCAAACATGATGATGGTTCTCTGGCAGCCTATACCTGGTCTATGATGCTGCAAAAATGGGAACATGTTGGTGCTGTTGTTGACTCGGCTGGAAGCAGTGGCCGCAAGCAAGAATATAATGGCCAGCAGTACGACTTTGTCTTTGATGTTGATATCGATGATTCTAAGCCGCCACTAAAGCTTCCCTTTAACCTGTCACAAAATGTTTTTGAGGCTGCTAGAAAGTTCCTTGAGGATAATGAGCTTCCTATTACCTACCTTGACAATGTCGTTAAATTTCTGGAGACAAATACCCAGGGGGCTACAATTGGAGAGGCCGCAGATTCCTCTAGCTCACATCCTGATCCGATGGGATCGGATGCTCGCTATCATCCTGGCGATGAAAACCGGCCTTCGCCTGCTCAAAAGACGCTTCCTCAGACCGACTACATTGCTCTACTCAATGGGAAGTTTGATAGTAAGTCATGTATGGCATTATGCTTCGTAGTTGATTGGTGCTAACATAGTTTGTCTATAGATATTTTCAACAAAATCCACACCGTCAACAAGAATCTAATCAGTGCAGGCAACAAAGAATTTGCTTTAAATCCTGCTGAAGAACAGGTCTTGTCGGAGCTTCGCCCTTGCATCGAGGGTAACACTCCAATCCAGGCAACGAGTCTAGAGATTGTCATAAAAGTGGCCTCCCGATGGAACTATCCCGATGTTCTTCCTGGTCTAGACCTTTTACGCTATCTCGTCCGTTACCCCGAGACTGCATTGTATAAGGATTCGGAAACCAGAAACATTATTGACTTGGTAATCTCGAGCTCTCTAAATGTGCCTAGTGGCCAAGAAATTAATGTGAACTGCATTGTCATGGCTATCCGATGCCTTTCCAACCTGTTTACGTCAGCAGAAGGCGTTTCACTGATGACAGACCAGTTCACCAAGGCACTTGAGTTTCTTGAGAAGGTTGCCGGCATTAGCGGCACAGCTATTGGCGCATCTAACCGACACGTACAAATCGCCTCAACAACGACGCTCATCAACCTCGCTGTTCTCGGTGCGAAGACTGAAGTATCTTTGGATGTCCGGAGACGCATGGTGAATATCCTGGGCATCATCTTAAAAGACAATACTGATAGCGAGGTTCTGTACCGTGGCCTAGTGGCTTTGGGAACGATGGTTAGCCATAAGACCGACATAGCGCAGGACTGGAGACCGTGGGTGAAATCTGTAGTTGAACGTTGCGACGAGGCGCGGGTGAAGAGTCTGGGTAGAGAATGCCTGAATTTGTGAAGTGAGATAGGTATGGGACGATGGGAACTGAACAAGAATATTGCAAGATTCATGCAAGCGATGGTTAAGGCACGAGGGAAAAGAATAATATCAACTTAGGAGAAAGAAAAGTAAAAATAAAACGCCTTGATGTACATTTAACATCTAGCCTTAACCAAAGAACTCCGAAACAGTAGAAAGAACAACACACGTAAGCTACCAAGACAACTAAAAAAGAAGGGGTATTTAAGAAAATAAAAAGGAGTGAATGAAAGAGGGTAAAAAGAGGCAAGGCTGCGGCTCTGCCTCACTAACTATACAAGCAGTGCAAATAATGAGCCCAAAGCCACGGCCAACCACAGATTTCTGGGTACAGCAGCACCCATGGCCGGGGCGCTGGAGGCTTGCGAGCTGGAGCGACTTGGGGCTTCTGATACGGTCACGGTGTAGACATCAGCAAAGCCGAATTCTGTGCTGTTGAAACAGTTGCTTTCGTTGACACGGGCAATCTTGGAGTCGCCAGGCTCGGCAAACTCGATGTCGACACACTGGCAAAGACGTGATGATGGGTTAGATAGATTAGGCCATCGGAAGAAAGGATGTGTGGGGAAGAATGGGGCTGGCAGAAACTGTAGGGACAGGACAACTCACGGCATACAACGCAGCACCGTGCTGTGCTTGCTCGACCACCTGGATCGTGGCTTTATCGCCGGCCTTGACCGTGATGTTGGCCGGCATAGGCACCTGTGGGAAGCAGACAGTGCCGGGATACGGGGTGTTAGAGGGGCCAATAAGCTGCACGTCACGGATCATATTGAACGACATATTGTGCGGGCCTGCATCAGGGCCGTCGGTGCCTAGGCCGAGGTTAATGTGGAGGTTGGCTAGTTGATGGCCCTGGAACCAGCCCGGCTGGAAGGCGACGGCGCCGCCAGTGGTAGGCCAGTAGGTGCGGTTGGTTGTGGTACCGAGGCCGCCGCCTGGAGAAAAGACCTAGTTAGTAGATAGCACTTGTGCAAGGGACGAGTTGGTGGGGAGAGAGGGAGGGAGGGAGGAAGAAGGGTAGATAGTGAGCAGCGAGCGCTTACAAGGATACATCCACTGCATGCCATACGGGAAGCTATCGTTGGTGATGAGGTTGTTGCCGCGAGTGCCTGGATAAGAGAGCACGATATGGGCGCTGCTCAGTGACGCCGCAGCCAGCGTGAAGACAAAGAACCAGAGCATGACGATTTATGATTTGCAAGCACGTAGCTCTGCGTATATACCGTATGTACAAGCGATGGCGCAAAAAGAGAAATGAAGCAGAAGGCGGGAAAGGGAGGGAGGGATAAAAGTCAAAAGGACTGATGGGGAGGCCTGATGCACGCAATATAAGAACACAGCAGGCGGGCGAAACAGGGCAAGCTAGTTGGGCTATATGTGACTTGCTTGGACAGTCAGAAAACGAAGACAGGGTGGGAGCGGAAAGCAGCTGATATATTATACTCTTGGTCTTTGGTTGCAATGTAAGCACGGCCGGGGGGGCGGGTTCTCTTTTTTCTGCCTTTCTTTCTTTTTCTCTCTTCTCCCTGGCTGGCTATCCTTCTTCTCCATGCAAGCCTAGGCCAGTGTGATTTCCGCCTTGAGTCTTCCTTTCTTCGGCTGTACACGAGCAGGATAGAGTGCTTTGTTGGTTGTGATGGCGGCGATGTAGGGGTGCGTTATCCACACTGCAACAGCGCAATCAGAACAGGCCTGGCCTACTCCGCGATTTATTAGTTAGACTGATCTCCATGTCACTTGGTTAGTTTTTCTCAATTCCACTAATATTGCTTGCCTTATTGACGGGCTTCCTGCAACCAGCGACCTGCCCCCGGACCAACATGCCATTAATCTGCCAAAAGTCTGGGCAATAGTGGTTAATGTCGTCATCTGATTGGCTACTTGGCCGTTCTTTAAGCGCCCTGCTCTTCCATACAGTAAGTGGGGGGGGGGGCTGGATGGAGCGCCTTGATTGGCGTAAGGCCTGGGGTTTGAATCCTGAGCCTTGAAGCCTTCACCTAGGCGAGAGAAAAGATCTAGACTATCGTGCTAGAAAGAGCTCGTAGTTGAGAAAATGCTGACGTGACAGATTCAGAATGTAACGGGACTTTTTTTTTTTTTTCACTTCTTATTTGTGTTCTCCTCCCGCTTCTTCCTTAAACTCCCCGTTGGTCAAGTTAAGGTGCTGCTAGTGAAAAGCGGTGAGCCGCTAGCTCGTTCGCCAGGAATAAAACCGGCAGAACACTTGGGTCGTACAAGGGCGGTGTTGGGTTTTGGCCCAAACAGGGCTTTCTTCTCTACAGCCCATCTAGAACAAGATGACGGCCACGGCCACGGCCACGGCACATTATATATCACACAATCCATAAATGCTACCGTTATCCTCACGCAATGTCTGCAGCTGAACCCGCGCAAGAGTGGACATACGTCCGTCGGGGGAAAAAGAGCCGTCGCACAGTCCCAGCAACATCCCAGTTGCACTCTGAGCGTCAGCGCCCACAAGAGTCATCTTCGCTGCCACAGCCCCCGGCGGTGATGCTGGATGAAATCTGCAAAACACACGAGTCACTTGCGCAGAAATGGGATGTTTCGGCGTGCCGCAAAGACTTGGTCAAGCTCTTGGCCGACCGGAAGGGGCTGGCGACAGTAAAGGTGGCACGGGCTGTGTGTCTGGGCGTTGGGAGTTTTGGTGCCGTCGAGATTGGCTGGCTAGCAAGGAAACGTGCACACACGCAAGTCCTGGCATTCTTGGACATTGTTAAGTCTCTGAACCAAAGTAAGCAAGCAAGCAAACAGAAATGACATGGTGGAACGTAGAGCGTGGAGCGTGGAACCCGACAAGGCAGCCATAGTATGGGGCGCGTTCGCCCGCGCAGAGATAGACAACAAAAACGCCTAGTGCTATGATAGTACGAACTCTCGCTAATCTATAGTTTTTATAGCTGTGGACCCGGGTGCAGCCACGATCAAATGTTTCTTTCAAGAGCCGGCATTCACATCCGAGGACTGCAGGTTCATCAAGTCTCTAGGCCACGAAGTAGTAATATCTCCGGCGGGATTTGAATGCATCGATGAGAATACGTTTGTTTTTGGCATCCACCTTTACGCCGAGATATATAGCAAGATATTGTCACGTAACCTCCCAGCTATCTTCATTGGTACAAGCTGGGATGAGTGGGAAAAGTACGTGCTCTCCCTCCATCTCTCCTCCTTTCCCCCTTCCCAGTCTTCCCTTGCCCTCGCCCCCCAAGTCCACCTTCAAATTGCAGCTAAAGCATGCTGTGCTGTATTCACAATCAAGGGTATCTTCAGAACTGAACACAGGCTGACTAAAAGAGTAAAAAAAATTTGCCCAACCCGCAGTGTGTCTTTATCAGGCACCAACAAGAAACCCCACCGAATTGCCGACATGGACGCAGCCTACAACAAGGTCGACTTTCCACAAGACGACAACTACACCTTCTCTAGCACCGTTGTATACTGGAAGACCGCGAGGGAGGATGATGGGGCCAGCAAGTCCGAGACAGATGAAAAAAAAAAAAGCCATGTGCCAAAACGCGGATGCCATTAATGGCAAAGCTGACACCAATCCATCGCCATCATACGTCTCCAGCAAAACATCCGAGGTAATAGAGGCAACAGGAATATAGAGTAGCCTCTAGAAGGGGCGATGTTTTAAGAGTCTCCGAAGAGCCAGCATGAACAAACTCTAGAGTCGTCGCCCAAAGCAAAAGCAAAAAGAAAAGAAAAGAAAAGAAGAAAAAAAAAGATTACCTTACTTCTGCAGTGCATGAATCTCGTACCCAATCAAGACCTCTGTTGAAGTGCCCTCCCAGCCTCGCGTGCCAGCTGTGGAAATCATAAACCGGCATGTCGGGTCAATGTACAGATGTGAAATGACACCTGCTCGCGGTGGTCCGGGTATGATCAGGAATGGGACTGAATGCTTGCCTTCGTTGGTATCATGAAGATCATATAAGCGCAGGATGTCGTGCGAGGAGCTGTAAAGGGACAGGGAATTCATTATATTAGCAACATTGATTTTGATCCAGCGCAGCTAGCTGCAACACAAAAACTTACCACACCAAGTGTCGTCCGTTCGGCATTGCCCGCACTGCACTAATTGCTCCGCTTCCATTTGGAAAACGCAAAGACCGCTCTGGCATCCACCCGCTACACGCCTTGTGGATGTTGTACTCCTCAACCGTCGAGTTTCTCCTCCCAACAAAGATCTGATTGCCATCTGGACTCCATGATGTACCCATGCACCACGGCGGCGTTCCGCGTGGGGGTACAATCTTGGCCACATGGTTAGCTACTCGCCGATCCCAGATCCGAAGGGTGCCATCAATGGCAGCAGATAAAAACGTTGACTGCGACATTTGTCCAGGCTCGCTAGGCTTTTCAGGCTCAGGCGATGAGAGGACTATGGGCCGTGAATCTATACTCATTCCCGTGGACGTAGACTGTGAAGGCGCTTCTTCTTTTATTTTAGTAGACGAGACTCCCTCCTGAGTGAGGCTCTCTGTAGGGTCAAGGGCCATGGAATCGACAGGCTCAATCTTAGTCTCAGGGGCAGTTTCCACCGGCTTTTTGGGGGGATTGGTCTCATCCGGCTTCGTAGGAGCCTCGCTGTCGATAACTGGCTCGTCGGAAATGTGGTCCTGTTCAAGCGGCTGGCCAAAAAGAGAGGTATCAAGGGAATTATCCATCATACCCGCAGACGGGGCAGCATCGGCAGCAGCATCCTCGTCAGGGGTTATCTTTGTTTCCTTGTTAAGCTGCGCCTGGAGCTGCTCTTCAGGCTCCGCCGCCTCTGTCATTGTGATATCGTGAGCTTCAGTTGTTCCGAGGTCTGTATCAAATGAGTCAAGCCGCTCGGGTTCAAAGGTGGAGGCTCCTGCGTCATCGCCAAATAATGAACCCACATCACTTCCACCAAAGAAACTTTCCTGGCCCGGTGAGGGTTGCGACTCAAACACAGCCGCGGTATTAGGTGCAAAGGGGTTGTTTTTCCCCGAGGCCGCGCTAGCATTAAGGTTAGGTGCTGCGACGGCAGAACCAGGAGCTTGGCGACCACTGCTAGCTCCACCCCCTAGAGTCCCGGCATTGGGCCGAGAGCCGTTGTTTGACGAGAAAGTATCGCTGGGTGGTGGCTCAACAGCCGCCTCTACCGGAACAGCAGCCCCGCCAGCTGGACGCAGTTCAATGGCCGCAATCTGGCCACCGTTTCCATCAAATGAGCGGTCAACCTTTCCGGTGTTCAAGTCCCAGCTAAGAATGCGCTTATCCCAACTACCACTCAGAACGCTACGTTCGTCAGGCGCAAGAGTCAAAACACTGACAGCATTCGTATGCTGCTGAAGAGAGCAGATCCTCTTGCCTTCATCATGGCGCACAGTCTGCAAGTTTATACACCCAGAGTCCAGTCCAGAGAGAGCCCATAGGGCCTGCGAATGCACCGCAAGGGAATACACTGGGGATAGGAGGTGCTCCTCGGGCTTGAGAACACTCCCAGACGTAGGGGGCTCTTCATTTTCCCAATATCCCATGAGAACGCCAGCCTTGAACACGCTATCGACAAATGGATGGCGCTGGGCCACCGTCAGAGGGAGTTTGCCGTTGATAGTGCTGCCTCCGTCGTATTTGCGGATATATCCGTCCGCACCACCCGTCATCCAGTAGCGCAAATCCGGAGTCACGGCAATTGCGTTGATACTGGTACTGTGTGGAGCTGCCATAGTAGGCACTATATCATATAACCGAGCGGTGATCGTTTCGGGTCGGAGAGAGGGTCGCAAACGTAGTGCTGAGGGGATAGTTGAGGTTCCGGAAGGAGAGCCTGGTTGGTTTTGCGGATCGCTGGTTGAGAAGTTACTATGGTCAGGCTTGGGGTTGGAAATGAGACCATCATCGGCCATGTCGTGATCGGCATCCGCGTTATTCTCGTCTTCGTCTTCATCATCATTGCCTTCCCCTTCTCCATCGCCCTCTGGCTCTTTATCTTCGTCGCCATCAGCCTCCCCATCGCCATCTCTATCTTCGTCACCATCATGATCGGCATCGGCATCAGCATCTTCATCTTCAACATCGTCATCGTTGCCGTCCTCATCATTGTCATTTTCGTTGTCGTCAACATCGTCCATAACCTCGTCCTGGTCGTTTTCTGAAGACGCTACTGATTCGCGATCGTCGTCATCCATTTTCGCAAGGGCCAATTGCAACACTCTCTAGTTTGCGAAGTTGGCTGTTGCGAACAATTAGCCCTTTGCTCTGTGAATGGGGAGGGGGCAGCAGTTGTGCGTGGTGTAGAGTAGTGGTGTGTATTTAAATGCGCGATGAAAAAAAAATAAACTTGTAGTTTTTTTATTATAATAAAGACAAGACGTAAAGAAATTAAACTAACGCGGGCGCAAGGCGCATTAGAGAGGGATTGAGAAAAAAAAAAAGGGTATATTTTTTGAGATTTGGTGATTTCAAATCTACATCATCGCGTACCTTGTCCCAAGCTTCCCTTCCTTATCACTAGGGTTAAGTCATATGTCAATAGGGTATTGCTTATCGCTATGATGCTACAAACTGGCTAACTAGTAATGTAATGTAAATTAAAATTCAATCAGTACCCCAAACTTAGACGCCTCAGAAGCATTGCCAGTCTTTTTGCCTTTCGAATTATTCCCCTTTTTCCTGTTCCTTTTCCTGCTCTTTTTTGCAGTCTTTTCTGGTGTAGAGGACTTGTTGAGGGTTAGATCCTCCATCAAGTTATTTGGGTAACTCTCACCGTCACTCTCAACATTAATATCAGAAATTGATTCCCGGTCGTTCACTTCGTCTTCTTGCTTCTCCCGAGACATGATGATCATCTCTAATCTTTCGTCGAGACTCATATTCATGAAGTCAGGAGTATCGACAGTGTCTAGGCTTCTTGGCGTAGTCCCACTGCATTCGTCACATTTACACTCGTCACTACAGGTCTTTGTGCATGAGTGACCGCAGGACATTGGACGGTTGCATAGAGCCTCGCACAAAATTTTGTCGTGGTGGTATCTAAGATAATAGGAAGGTTAGAATCTATCACTCCTGTGTAAGGCACTTTCATGATGTGTGCCAGCCGGTGTCTACTTACGAATGGCAGAGCTTGGGACACTCATGGCCACAGACCAAAACTTCTTTGCATTTCTCTTCACATCCCCCGTCAAGATGGGCGAGGTCGTCGGGATGTGTGACGCACGTCTTAACTCCGTGCTTTTCACAAATGAGCTCAAGAGCTGGTCCTTGGCGATTTTGCTCCATTAGGATTTCCAGGGTTCTGAGCCAGGCTGTCTCGGCCTTCTTGGCATGTAGGAAGTTTTCGAAATTTCCAAAGATGTACAGCCCTCGCCGGGCTCTGCTGAGAGCTACTACAGTGCGGCGGAAGTCGTCTAGGAATCCAATGGACCAGGATCCGCACTCCAGTGGGCTGCGCACTAGGGAGAGAAGAATAACATCATTCTCTTCGCCCTGGAATCCATCAACTGTAAAGATGTGAAAGGGGCCCGATGTTAAGGCATTGATGCCGGAGTCTTCCTCTAAAAGCATGCGAATAATCGGGACCTGGCCCTTGTAAAACGTGAGGACAGTGATCCTGTCGGGCGGGGTCCCATTTTGAATAAGATGTCGAAAAAGACCAACCAACATCTTGGCTTCCATGACGTTGATGCGGCTCTTGAGCCCGGTCAGTCGCTCAGGCCATTCATGATGGAACCAAAAAGTCTCCAAGCCGCCCATTCCAGGGACAAGCGGTCTTTGCGTCCTGCAGCGCACTATTTCATGATCCTCAAGATCTTTGTAAAACGGGTCGATGAGACTCCGGATCATTGGCGTCATGCGGCGCTGGACTCCCAACATCACGTATGGAATCCCAATATTGACTAATCTTTCAAACAAAGAAACGTTAAGGTTGTATGGAGACTCAGTAAGACATCTCACCTCAGCGTGTGGCGCAAGTTGCATATGGTCTCCTACAAGAATCATCTGCTCTACAGAGGACAAAGGGGCGGCAATGATATTGGCCTCCCGCGTTTCCGCAGCCTCTTCTATCAACATTACCCGTGGCCTGACGTGTTCAATCAACTCGCGAAACTTTGTCAAGCCAGTTGTGGTACATCCAAGAACATTGGATTTACTAGCACGTACCACGGCTGCATTTCTATGCTGACGAGAGCGATTGCATGCTCTGCTAAGCAGGGTAATCTCTTTGATAAGATTCCAAACTGAATCACGGCCGGCCTCGGCCAGCTTCTTGAGCCACAGTTTGTATAGCCAAGGCCGGCGAGGTACTGTAATCTTATACAGATCTTGGTGCTTTTTCGCTGCAGATTCAACGTTCCTCCATAGCGCCTCTGACTCTATTACGTTCTTGTCTGTTTGGACAGAGTACTTGAATTTGACGGGAATGAAAACCTCTTTTCTGTCATCCTGGTCCTGAGGAGCGAACACATCCTCAACCGGATCAGGAACGTCCAAGTCGTCATTGGTATCCTCTTCAACTTCTGGCGGGATATCAAGCCGAGCCGAGGTCTCGACAAATCTCCCTTCAAGCCAGTCAACTAGGGGATTAGCCGAAGACTCCAAATATTCTAAGCCCGGGAACTCGCTCCAGTCTAGAGAAAAGGATGTTTCGCTCTGCTCGGAGGTTATTAGTCCAGCTTCTATGAGAGATTGAACCGTCAAAAGCTCAGTGGGATATGTTTTTTCAATAGCATGCTGGAGAGCAATAACTGTGCTCATGCGCTTCTTTTCCTGGGCATGCAGCCCGAATGAGTTGGGCTTATTCGGCATGTTCATGTACAGTGCGCGGACTGTTCTTTCGGAAATTTCGGTCTCACGGCTTCGAGACCCCAGTCGAGCAACCTTTGCACCGAGATTGAGGCAGCTCATTAAAATCTGGTCTAGGGCTCGATTTGTTTGAGCTGTAACCAAGATAGCATCCCCTCGGGGCAGGTTTTCGAGGATGATTTTTAGGGCTGAAACGGATGTGAATGTTTTTCCTGTTCCGGGAGGGCCCTGTACAATAGAGATCTCTTTTGCTAGCATCATTTGAAATGCCAGCAGCTGAGTGGGATCTAGACCAGAAGCGCCGCTGAATTCCTGAGGCAAAGGGGAACTCAGGTCGACATTTCGGTCGGGAAAGTCTATGTCGGGGGGCACCATGGACTCGATGTTGATGATGGACTTGTCGCCGTCGAACAGGGGGGCTGAATGGGGGTGTTTGTTGCCGCTGATGAAGAATTTGTCGAATTTGGTGCTTTGTGGCTTTGTTAGTGCGTAGAATTGCACAGCGAAAATGAATGGAGGGCACTCACGGGGTTTTACTCCATCGCTTAAGGCCTTCCATTACGTGGCGAACGGCCTCATACAGCCCGGAACTTCCAGCTTGAATCATGACTAGCTCCTGATCAGGGTCCAGCATAAACTTTGTGTCTTCCTCACATCTCCACGAGACATCAATACGAGGGGCTGTGAAGGCATGTTCATCGTCCCCAGGCAGGAGACCGCCTTCTAGGATGCGCTTAGTGACGACTGCGACAACAACCTTGGAGGTGAAGTTATCAGAGAGCGGAGAAATAGCTACGAGAGACCCGGCAGTGAGTCTTTTAGAAGTTGCCCAATCGATTTTGATGGGGCTTTTTTCGATTGAGAAGGATATGCGATAGGAGATGCCGTGGATGTCAGCGACAAGGCCTTCTAGGAAAACCTGCAAGCCGAGTAGATTTGCAACGAAGAGTTAGTGTGAAAATCGCTGGGGGGGGGGGGGGGGGGGAAGGGGGCAAA
>PEJQ01000015.1:666840-679249 GCA_002776505.1 Ceratocystis cacaofunesta | reverse complement strand
CACAGTCCGCGCATGTTCAAGACCCGCTTTGACAAATGGGGCATCCGCAAGTACCAGAAGCATATACCCAGACGAGAGCGCCCTTCAAAGGCGCGCCGTCGCCCTGCTTCAACATCTGTCACTCTAGCTATCCGCAACTCCTCAGATGCTCCGGATTCCGGACGAGGCCCTACTGACTTTGGCTTCTGTTCGCTGCCGCCCCCTCTTTCTATCTCTCCTTCTTCTACAGCGGGCTCTGGATACTCGGCTTCTGCAGCGGCCGCCGGCGCCACGATCGCACACTACCCGTACAGCTACACGCCGCAAGATACCCTCCCCACCCCTCCTCTGCAGTCCAGCCCCAAGACTGGCTATTCTTATGTGCCCCAAAACTCGCTTGCAGCTTACAGCCAGTATGCTCTGTCTTCTCAGGCTCCAGCGGCCCCCCGGTCCTCTACTACGTCTCCTGCAATCTATGCCCCTCAGCACCACCATCCCACTTCAATGTCCATGCTACCCGTATCGGCAGGCTCTATTCCCATGCAGGTAGTCCCCCAGCACGTCATGTCTCCCCCAAACACATACTTGCCGCGGTCATCAGCCTTTGACCCGATCCCAGGAAGCTACAGCCTTGATTACGCCGATAGTCTGTCTGCTAGCTCGCCGCTTTTGCCCTTGACGGTCGAGTCAAAGCCTTCTGTAACTACATCTGCTGCTGCCTCCGGCTTCAATTTCGGCGGCTCAATCTCCCGCCACAGCGGCTCCAAGTGTTTAGGGGGTCTTTCCTGCTCCGAGACTACCCTAAGATGTAATGCCGAGCTGCTGCGTCTAGTTCCTGCCGGCATCGCTTCCAGTGGCATTAAGAGCCAGGTGGACATGTATCAGAACCTCAGCCATTCCGTGGCCTTTCTGACTCGTCTCCGGGGTCATATTCGCAAATGCTGCCAAGATGAAGAGCTCGTTGTTCGTGCAGAGGCTGAGATGCAGAGCCATGTGCACCACCTGGTGGCCAACATCTATCCTGCCCTGTGCTCCGGCATTGTCGGGCTGGTCAAGGTGACCACCTCTAATGTCGTTCTAGGTTCTTTTTTGAGCACGCTTGAAACCGAGGCCATCGCCACCCACGGGCTTGAGCATCCTGTGTCTCAGCTGGCCATGTGTCTACAAAACCTGTTCCTCATGCATCCTCAGAACGGCTTTAGCTCCTTGATCGAGGACATGTCTCAGCAGATGGGCCAGCAGCTGTTTGAGACATTTGGTCGTGGCAGCCCTGTGGGTCTATACCACGTGCTGGAGGGTCGATGCTCCTATCTTGTAGATGATGGTGTTTTGGTCAACATGGACGGCCTTCTAGACCTAGCCTGCAGAAACCTGCAGAGCCATAGCCAGAGCCAGAACAACGAGGCCGAGATGTTCCGCTCCATGATCATCTCCGACCCCGTCACGCCCGGCACAGGCTCCACGACAGCTAATGGCGCGGCAAGCCAAGAAGGCCATTGGGTTGAGGCCCGTGCTGTAATTGAACTGATATACAAGGTTGCGAGGACAAAACTCGACATCAAAGAAACCGACCCGTCCATCTCCAGCCTGACGGAAAATGTCCTTCATCGATGTTCCGAGTTTCAGCAGGCCGCAGCGGGAGACCCTCACTCAAAGAGGGCCCAGACCGAGCTTGCCATTGTCAATGCCCTTGTGCCCCGTATCTATCTCATACTGGCGCAGAATCTGTATTACCGGGGCATCAAATCAGCTGATGAGGCCTTGCGGAATCAGGCTTTACAATGCCTGGAAGATTCATTAGAGCGCAGCTCCAAGTACCAGCACAGATCCAAGCTCTTTAGCCTATCGCTAGACATTGCGCGTCGAATGTTCAACGCTTGCAACGATTCGCAGGCATTGGTTGAGCTTCAGCAAATGGAAGGGCGCTTCAGGCCAGAGGAGGCTCTTGGCATCAACTGATGCCGTCCGGCTGCGGCTCCTGGACTCAAGGCTCGCGCGAGCCCAAATGTGCTGGGCGATGGCCACAGGCTAAGCCGGGGCCTCTGTATATCCCCATTGGACGTGCTGTTGCGCGAAAAGGACTACAGAAGAGGCAAGACCGCGGCGATGGGCGGATAGAGAGTCTCGGTGGTGGGGGAAGCAATGGGAGATGTGGGTGGCCGTTTTCTGGGGTTTCTTTTTTGTTGGGTGATTGATGATGCCTTTTGAGGCAGCTTTCCCGCTAGGGTGTTCGTCTCTTGTTCTCGTTCCAATCTTTTCGTTTGGAATATTCCGCCCCATGTTTTTGGCGCTCGCCCATCTTCTGTCTGTCTCTTCCTTGGTTGACATAAAAATATATAAAGAATCAAGCATCACGACCACATCGTGTTCGTGTTGGCCAAATAAAATCACGTCATTACACAAACGCCAATTTTAGTAGTTACCCACACTTTCTTATCCTTATCGTGCCCCCGCGCCCCCGCAGAGCTCTGGAGGCAGCCGGCCTCTCGGCATTTTAGACCGACTATCCGGCTATATATAGATGCCAGACCCAGACTGACTTTGATAATCTAAGCCTTTTCTCATACATCTGACATCGTGCCTATGCGCAAAGAAGCTAGCTATCAAGGTTGTCAAAGCTCAGCTTGTTTCAGGGAACACTGAAGTAGCTGGCTTCAAGGGCTCCAGGGAAAAAAATTAGTTGCAGCGCTTCAGGCATAGGGTGCACCTTGCATCCCCGACATCATCGCTTTACTGGCATGCTTATCGTCAAATCTTTCTATTGCAAATTCACTAACAAGGAGGGGGGGATTCGATTTGATTTGATTTAATAGATTCGCTATTTAAAAGGCTCCCCACCAGAGTGGCACAATCAGCATTGCATACAACCATCCATCACCAATGGCCAGGGGCCGGCTGACGATGCAGCGACCGTGGGTGGTGTCTAGGTTTCAAAATGTCCTCCCGACCTTCTCTTCCTCCCAAGACTGACAGCGCTGCAAGCCTTGCCATGATCAGATCTGCCCCCTTCTGGCAATTAGCATGGGGAGCGGAAGCACTAGTCGATAGTCAGTTTAGCGCTAGTTTTATTGTGGATGGCGGCTCTCCCATTTGCTTTGATCTTCTGTAAAATGAGCCTCCTTTGTTTTTTTTTTTTTTTTTTTTTTTTTTCTTTTTTTTCTTTCGTTTTTTTTTTCCCTGTTCCCTTCTGTAAAATGAGCCTCCTTTGTTTTTTTTTTTTTTTTTTTTCTTTTTCCTCTTCTTTCTATCGTTCTTTCTTCTCTCTGTCTCCCTACATCCTTCTCTCTGCCCCTACTCTTCGTCCAGAAACCAGCGGATTATCATTCATTTACCGTCATCAGCCGTCGCCCACACAGCCCCCCCCATCCGTTCCGATCTCCATGCATTCATTCTATTCAATTGTCGTCTGTTTCGGTTGAGCTCTCTTCTTTGGTCGTTCATGAATGGTTGACCTCTCGCAATCTCGAGGGGCCTAGTCTTTCCCTGCTTTTCTCTCTCGCGCGTCAACGTCCGCCATCCATGATGAGAAATATTGAAGAAAAGCAGGGCCCCGATGCCAAGCCCGCCTCTTTTCCCGCCACCGACGGCTTCGGCCTCAAAAGAGACTTGGGCTCGCGACACATCAACATGATTGCCCTCGCTGGAATGATTGTGAGTCTCCGTCTTTTCTTGCTCTTTTGGTCAGGAGACCTGGATACGGCTCCTTCCCCCCCCCCTTATTGCTGCCACCACCCACTAACACCCGCTTAGGGAACTGGTCTCTTCCTTGGCTCTGGCCAATCCCTTGCTATTGCCGGCCCCGCTGGCGCTTTACTTGCCTACATCGTCATGGGCTTTGTGGCAGCCGGTATTTCTTTCACCACTGGCGAAATGACCTCGTTCTATCCCCATACCGGAGGCTTCATTCGCCATGCTACCAAGTACGTTGAGCCAGCTTTGGGCGCTGCGACTGGCTGGAACTTTTGTAAGTCGTTCCGTCTGGCTGTGGCTGTTTCTACTTGCGCCCAAAAGGCAACCAAGTCTCAACCCGCTAACTCTAATAATGCCGGGCGTTGTACTCTTCAGGGTACACCATTGCCATTGCCGTCCCTGCTGAACTTAGTGCCGCTGCCACTCTCGTTCAGTTTTGGAATACGTCCATTAATCCTGGCATATGGTTAACCATTTTCATCGTGTTCATCGTAACACTTAACCTCTGCGGCGTTCGTCTGTATGGCGAGTCCGAGGTTTTATTTGCCTCGCTCAAAATCCTGCTCATCCTCGGACTGATCATTGGCGGCATTGTAATCAATCTCGGCGGTGCTCCAAATCAAGAGCATCTGGGCTTCCGTTACTGGCGCGACCCCGGCCCGTTCAACAGCTATATCAAAGGCGGCACAGCCGGCCGGTTCCTAGCTTGGTGGAAGGTCATGCTCTCGGCAGCCTATAGCTATGGCAACATCCAGATTGTGGCCATTTCTGGTTCCGAAGCCCAGAATCCGCGCTATAACATTGCCAACGCAACCAAGAAGATTTTCTGGCGCATTGCCCTGTTTTACGTGACCACTGTTTTCGTTGTCACTCTGATTGTGCCTTATAATGATCCAGAACTCAAGATCTCTACGGGAAATGCCGCCCAGTCGCCGTTTGTCATTGCGTTCAAAAGATCGGGTGTTTCTGCTGTGCCCTCCATTATCAATGCGGTAGTATGCACGTCGGCTATCAGCGGCTCTTCAGCCTGCATTTACATTGCCTCACGCACGCTCTACGGCCTCAGTCTGGACGGCCATGCCCCCCGGATTTTCCTACGCTGCAATTCGCAGGGCGTGCCTTATGTCGCTGTTGGCTTCACATGTCTGCTCCTGCCTCTGGTCTATCTTAATGTCAATAACAACACATCAACTGTTTTCAGCTGGTTTGTCAATGTGACCACGCTGGCTGGCATGATTGGGTGGATTGTCATTGAAATAACATATCTGCGGTTTTTGCAAGCTCTCCGGACACAGGGTTACACCCGAGATGATCTTTTCTACAAAGGACCACTGCAGCCCTACTTAACGTGGTTCAGCCTGATCATGATTTCGCTGATTGTTATTTTTTCCGGTTGGGATGTCTTTGTCAAAGGTAACTTTACCGCTGCTGGATTCATCAGCTGCTACCTCAACATTCTTATATTCATCAGTACGTTTGCTATCGGCACTTGCGTCATTTACCCTTTGTGTGTGTGCGTAGGAAATTTGCTAATGTAACCCCCCCCCCCCCCCCCCCCCCCCCCCCCCCCCCGCCCCCCCCCCCCCCCCCCCCCTTCCTTTGTCATGTATGGTCCTTAGCTACACAAATAATCGGAGGCTGACAGCCCAGTATAATAAACGTATCTCCCTATCATCTAATGACCATTTATTTCATGCTCTGAGGTTGTGCCACTCACGGAAGTTGATCTAGCCATTGACGTCAAGCTTGTTCGTGACGAGAAAGAGGCTGCGAAAATCTATAGAAAGGCATCCACGAGCATTGCGCACAAGGCTTGGAAGCTGCTGCGCGAGAATATATTTTGACACTATAGCTTGCATACATATCAAGAGGCTCGGTTTAAGTCTTGATGTCATTGTTTTCTTCCTGGCAATTTCTACGGAATCTTTCTATGACGACGACGACGGTTATATTATTTGTTTAGCCTTGAGCTCACCAGCCTATATACATCGCCAAGTAAGTAACTAAATGAGCATAATAAAAATAATTAAAATTTTAAAATTTTAAACTGGTCAGCCATGCGTCAGTAGCCCCAACCAAGCCTAGTACCGAAAATTGAGGCATGACGTAAAGCTGCCGTGGAAGGATGTCTACCAGTAGCCAGCAGAGACAAGCATATCATCCTACTGGACAACTGAATTAATCATCAGCTTTCATAGCCATTGGGCAGCAAACAGGCAGCAGCCAGGCACTTTTGATCTGGGATGCATTAGTTGTACAATGTGCCTATATATTTTCTTATAAAAAGGTGCCTAACTTCCCTCAAGAAGATTCTCACCATTCCCCCTCCCACCTCACATTTCCTACCAACAATCACCCACCACCACTCCTCTGCAGCCAGCCACATTTCCACTCATGCCATCCCCCGAGCCTAACTTCCCCGGCGGCCTTTGGACCGTAGTCGCCGCCCAACGGGTAAACCATCCACTTGTCGACAGTTCTGCTCACACCCACATAACCTCGTATGTGGCCCGCACAGTCCTCACTCAAACCTTTGTTAGCACCGTCGCATCGGCGGCTCAAACCCATTATTCCTTCCCACTTTATGACGGCATTTCGGTCATTTCGTTTTCGTGCGACATCGACGGGAAATCCATCCATGGTCTTGTCAAAGAAAAGCAGACTGCTCGCAAAGACTACGAGAGCGCCGTCTCCCAGGGCCATAATGCTGCTCTCCTTGAGCTATCTCAAAATTCCGATGTCTACACCATTTCGGTGGGAACCGTCTCCATCGGTGCCACTGTCAAAGCCACCATTGAATACGTTGGCGAATTGAGACATGATGCTGAGAGCAATGGCCTTCGCTTCACAATTCCAACACACATCGCTGCTCGCTATGGAGCCAGTACTGATGGCGGGCTGAGCCACAATCACCCCAGTGGATCATTCAAGCTGACCGTCGATACCGAGCTCGCCCCTGGATCCGAAATCAAGTGCATTAACTCGCCTTCTCATCCTATAAGTGTCAACATTGGAAGCATTTCTGCAGAGTTGGGGCCATCTATTCGCTCTAATCCTTCCAAGGCTTCCGTTCTCTGTCATCTAGCCAGCGCTGCGCTTGACAAGGACTTTGTCCTAAACATCACAGCAACCAAACTTGGAGAGCCCATGGCCCTCTTCGAGCGACATCCCACAATTCCCGATGAAGCTGCACTCATGGTCACACTCACTCCCCGCTTTTCTCTGCCGCTAGAAAGGGCTGAACAACCCGAGATCGTGTTCATGTGTGACCGCAGTGGCAGCATGCGTGGCGCTTCTATTGAAGGCGTCAGATCGTCTTTACGCGTCTTCCTTAAATCCCTTCCTGTAGGAGCAAAGTTCAACATTTGCAGCTTTGGAAGCAACTATTCAATGCTGTGGCCCAAGTCTAGATCTTATGACAACGAGAGCTTCAAGGAAGCTTCTCTTCTGGTTCAGAACTTTCGGGCAGACATGGGCGGAACTAATATGTACGAGGCTCTCGACGCCATCTTCAGGCAAAAGTCACCGCAGACCACCCTAGATGTGATTGTACTCACTGACGGGCAAATCTGGGCCCAGGACCATCTTTTTGGGCTCATCAGGGAAACAGTGCAAAGCTCGAATGGAGCCGTCCGCGTTTTCAGCATCGGCATCGGGAGTGGCACCAGCAGTTCCTTGATTGAAGGGATTGCGCGGAATGGGAACGGATTCTCCCAAGCCGTAGCCGACGGAGAAGTCATGGACCGCAAAGTAATGCGTATGCTGAAAGGGGCACTGAGTGCCAGAATCTACAATGTCAGCCTAGAGGTCATGTCTAAAAGCGATCTTGACTGCAGTGTCAGTACCAGCGGCTGTGACGACGATGAAGATTTCGAGATAGTTGACCGCGTCTCTGACTCCCTTATTATCGAGTCTGGGGAAGGCGACAAGAGCACACGACAGGGCGAGGCCGGGGAGGCTGAAAATGTTGGCAAGGATAAGCCTCAACACCGTAATCCCGTATTGATTTACGATCCTGCTGCCGATGTCGATGAACCAGCTCTCGACTCTCTCAACCGCGATAACGACATTACAACAGCTCCCGATTTTCCTGTGCCTCCTATAATTCAGGCGCCTGCTGTCATCCCGAGCTTGTTTTCCTCCACCAGAGTCTCAGCTTACCTCTTGCTATCTGGGACGGCAGCACAAAGAACCCCCAAAAGCATCATCATACGGGCTTCTTCTCCCCATGGGCCACTTAAGCAAATTATACCTATTACTGTACTAGACCAACCCAGCGAGACTATCCACCAACTGGCTGCACGTAAAGCGGCTCAGGAACTAGAGGACAGCCTAGGTTGGCTCCATCAGGCTAAAGATACAGCGGGCACGCCACTCCATGCCAAATACCATGACAAGTTTGACGACATTGTGCAGCGGGAGCTTGTGCGACTCGGTGTCAAATACCAAATCTCCGGAAAGTATACATCCTTTGTAGCCATGGAAAGACGGGAGGATCAATCGAGTGCAGAAATCAAGGATGACCTGTCCAGCTTGCTTACCCCACCAACAGCTATGGGTGTGCCGCAGCAGTCCCAACTCAGATGCAGCCCATCTCGCCCTGACAGTCTTAGAACGCGATCCTCCGCTCGTTCTACCTCCTTTCCCAGCCCCTTTGTTCAAGGTGACCTCTTACGTTATTCGTCTAAATCGCTTCGTTCCATCGCCTCTTCCAGGACCAACCCCAGCGAGTCCTATACACGATCTTGCGTAGATGACGGCCCTTCTGCACTCGTTGGGATTGCCGAGCCACCTTCCAGCTTTGACACAAGCCCCCCTCCAGTTCTTGGTCGTAAGAGAGGATTGCAGCTTCAGCTCTCAGAAGTTCCAGCGCCCAAACCTGAATCTGCACAATCAGACCTTGATATCATTATCAATGCAGCTGAAATTTGCGGAAGTTGGGAGCCCGATCCGAAGCTTATGGAAGTTCTCGGGACTACAGTGGACGAGCTTAGTAGAAAGGCACAGGGAGTGGGCGATTCCAGAATACTGGTCACTGCGGCTGTGATCGGCTGGCTAGAAAAAGAAGCAGCGGGGAAACGGGAGATTTGGGAGCTTCTCGTCGACAAGGCGAGGTCATGGCTGGCCAGCCAAGGCTATGCAGCACAGGAGCTAGTTGAGCATTTTTCATGAGCATTCATTCTCCACATAGCCACCACATCATAGTTCATAGTTAGTCACAAGAAAGCATCAAGTATAGCCAGAGCATGGAACGAAGCCAACCTTCATACCAACCAGCAAAGCAGCAAACATCAGGCCAGGCATTCGGTCTCAAAAAAGGGGGGGGGTGCTTAGAGATCCTTTCTTAGGCTCTCTCTGCACACGATGGATGACAGTTGACCCAAGATTGAGAGCTTGACAGCCAAGTGGATGCTTGTTCCTGAATATCAGGAACAAGGCAATAAAATCAGTGATCAACGATCAAACCGATCAAATACCAGCACAAACAAACAGGGAAAAGCGGGGACAGCGTGTTTCCCGAATGGGAAAATAATAAGCTCAGCCCTTTAGCGAGCTTCTGGGCTTCTGGACCGACTTGGATCAGGCCATTTTGTCTGTGTGTTGCACGTTTTTCGAGCCTGCTAGTGTGTAGTAGGGAGGGAGCGAAACGAAACGACAGCGCTGAGGGCCTTGACTCGAGTAGATTTGTATATTTGTTTTGTCGCTTCTCGGGCCAGTATTCCTAACAGGAAATAGACAATGGCAATGAGACAAAAGAATAAAGGGAAAGACGGGAGAACAACAGATAAGGCCAAAGCAAGCGACAAACGAGAGGACAGGCACGGTCGGAGGGAGGGCAGAGTAGACCAGAAATAGGAAGGAGCCACGAGAGCAAAAAAAAAGAAAAAAAAAAAAAAAAGCAAGAGCAGTCAGTGGAAGGGCCCAATTGCAAGAAACAAGACTCGGAGAATAACTCAAGATCCTGCTGCTATTGGCAATAGCCTGCAGAAAGCACAGAAGAACAATACAAACAAGGCAAGCAAGAAAAGGAGCAACCTCGGCCAACAGCATGAGAGCCTAAGCAAGCAAAAAGAGCCATTCAACAGGCATGACATAGCATGAACAAGCCCCCTCTTTCTGCTCTGCACTGCATGCTGCTTTGATTTTCTCATGTATTTTCTTCTTCCTTCCTTCTTTTCCCTTGAAATCAGCTGCACATAATTTGGCCGTCTCGATGCTCGGCGTTGCCGATCGGGGGTTGTTCTCCCTCTGTTCTGTCGTTCGCTCGTTCGCGCACTCGCTTGCCTGCCCACCCTCGTTCTTTCATTGGATTTTGTTCCTCTGTTTCTATACGCAATTTGCTTGCTTGCGCGGAGGACGCCCGAAGAAGAGGAACTAGCATTTGAAGGAAGTCATAGCCACGTGCATTCATCCCTCTTGAGATTTCATGCCTGCTTCTGTATTGTTTTGGAGGCCTTGCCTTGCAAGGTGCAATGCCAGCAAAATAAAATGCAAACTGCGGAACGCGAGACCCTTACGGGGGGGGATAGCTTGTCCCAGCTTAGCCTAGCTTTGCTTTCTTTGTCTGTATTAGCTCGTCCAACCGTCAACGTACATGGAGTTAGGAGAAGACCTTCCCCCTTCCCTAGGAGCATGCATTCGCCGACCCCAACTTCCCAACAAAGAAGTGGAGCAGGGTTCTTGCGTTTCTTTTTTCTTTTTCTTCTTTTTGCTTTTTTCCTTTTTTTTTTTTTTTTTTTTTCATTAATCGACTCGTCTCTTTCTTTTGGCTCTGGCTCTTTTTCTTACCTCGTTCCCTCTTCCCCATTTTCCTTGAAGGAGCCAATCATCATGCCGTGCAACGCTGCTAGCTGGGGCTAGACTGTGATCCATGAGCCCATGTTGGGTTTTGTGTGGGGGGGGGGGCGGCGGCGGCAGTGCATTAAAGAGCAGAAAGCAACAAAAACAATAAATGTGGAAAATGAGTGTAAAAAAGATCGGCCAGAGTTAGAGTTGAATTGCAGCAAATGGGCAGGAGCGGGATAGAGAAGGCGTTTCATCCGAGTGTCGAGAAGGAAGTTGCAAAGTTGACGTGGAAATATTCAGAAACTTCTAGGGTTTCGCTCGCTTTTTTTTTTTTCTTTGTGCGGCCTCAAGGCGGCGGCGGGCTATGGGAGCTATTGCTATCGTTATCATCGCCTTCTTACCCAATTAGCCTTAGTCCACGTATATCTGCGCCTTGGAGTCTCAGGGTTTAGTCGATATGTATGTCTTCATTCATCGCTTCGTGAGGGGGAAAGTGTCAGGAACGGGACAAGGCCTTAATCCCACAAGACTTTGCAATGCGCCTAACCTAGAAGTTAGTAGCGCAGCATTAGCAGCATTAGCATGGCAATTAGCATGAGAGTTAGCTTTTGATACTCATGGCAAGAACACACTCCATTTCGTGTATGTACGTACGTACGTGCCTCCCTATCTACACACACTGGACGACGGAGCTTTTGGCTGGAATGGAATGCAGGTGGAGAGCTGGTCCAAGCAAAAAGAAGCGGGGAAGTGGACGAAACGAGCAAACAAACCCAATTGCACATTATAATGAGTGAGCTCTGTCTGTCCTTATTTTTCTGCCCCCCCCCTGTCTTCAAGTGTCCTAGCCCCGGCCCCTTCCGCTCTTTCAGCCTCTTCCACCAGGCACCGTCTCGCCATGTGGCGTGCATGGTGTGGTTTCTTGCATTTCTCGTTCACAGATCCTGTGATTTTGCTTTTCGTGTGCTTGTCTTCATATTCCTTCTCGTCCTTGTTTCTATGACTCTTGCCGTCTCTTGCTTCCGGGGCTTTCTCGAGCTCGTGCCGGGCTTCCCTTGGATGTGTGGTGATTATTATGTCATTTAGTATTGAGAAAATTAATGCAGCGATCCCGTTGTTTGGTCATCTGCGACGAGAACTGTCATTACATTGCGCGTATGGGGTTCGAGAGAAAGAAGAAGAATTAAAAAGAAATATACAACCAGAGAGCGGCCGGGCAGGGAATCAACCGAGAAGAAGAAAAAAAAAGGAAAAAATATATTATTTGATTCGCATTACCCACTGTTTTGCCGGATTCCCGGGCCTTCTCCAAGAACGAAGCTTTGTAGCCTGTAGCTTGTAGCTTGTAGCTTGTAGCTTGTAGCTTGTAGCTTGTAGCCTGTAGCTTGTATCTTGTAGCTTCGTACCCTGTATTAGCCAACTTATCTCCTAAGCACTAAATGCACTCTTCACTTACTCGCTCCCTCATTCACCCACTCACGGCTGACGGGCTATTATCCGTTGATGATGCTACTGCTGTTAGATAAACACTGCCGGTTCGGCTGTGCTCACCTCACGTCTGCCATCTTTGAAGGCCACAGTGCAAAGTCTAGGCCAGCAGAAAATGTCTTGGGGGAAAGATTAGACACGGAAACTTAGCCCTTTATGGGTTTTTCCGTACCCCCTCACCACAATGCTATCTACGCGTGCTATAGCAGCTGGGAGAAGAAGCCTTTTGATATCAGCATGAGCCCTACCATTACAATACATCAACCAATACTTGCACTAATTGACTCGTGCTGCATCGGCTCGTATGTGTGCGTGCACCTGTGTCTATGAGTGTCTCGAGTCGCTGGTATTTCTCCCAGCTCGGATTGGCTGGAGCTGGTGTTGGCTGCTGTATTATCCATCTAGTACCGCCCCCCCCCCCCCCCCCCCCCCCCCCCCCCCCCCCCCCCCCCCCCCCCCCCCCCCC
>PEJQ01000015.1:656317-666806 GCA_002776505.1 Ceratocystis cacaofunesta | reverse complement strand
CCCCCCCCCCCCCCCCCCCCCCATCTCCATCCCATTTTCCGGCCTATCGCATCTGCCTCGCCCCCGTCGCCCCGTTGTTGGTTCTGCTGTCTCGCAGTTATTTTCCCCGTTCTCATTCTTACCGCAATTGAGGATTGAGGGGTTATGAGTGCATGTATAGATAGATGGATGGCCCTGGAACATAACATAAACGCATGTTTCCCACCTAAAGCTGAACGACAACAGCTTCACCAAGTCGCAAAAGGTCCGGGAACCTTAATTCCTGCCATGCTATAACCAGAAAAGAAAAAAAAAAATCACTTTATTGAGTTTATCGTAATTTTTCGCCGTTTCTGGCTTTCCTCTTGTCCTCGTTTTCTTCTTCTCTTTTTCTGCCTCTCTTCTTACTCTTTCTTTGCTGTCTCCCTTCCGCCTAAGACCGACTTTTCCCTTTGCCTTTCCCTATTCTTGAAAAGACACCAAGTAAATCAATTAAATAAATCAATTAAATGAGACAAGAAGCGCAGGGAGAAAACCCAGGAAGAAAAAAAGAAGTCGAATAGAAGGGCAATGCAATAGAAAATGAATAAGCCCAAAACGAGACGGGAGGTACGTACCGCCAAAAACCCTCCTCCCTTCTCTCTTCTTGCTTCCCCTCCCTACCCTACCCTCCCCTCCAAAATAAATGCCGTATGCCCAGAAAAACCGATATATAGTAATGAGTCCTCCCCCTCTTCTGTTCTTGCTCCCACCTTGTACTAAACTCTGAAAATCATCATCATCATCATCATCATCACCATTTCAACCAACTTTGTTTTTTACTCATAACCTCCTCCTCTTTTCATCTCTTGTCTCTTCTTTCTTTAATCACCCCCCCCCTCCCCCGGGTTTGCTTGCTCTTCGGCTCACTTCTTTTATTATTCATTATACCCCAATCAAGCTCGACTTGCCATCCTATCGCAAACACCACATCACACTACACTCGCCCCATTATCTTGCTCTGCAGTATATTACCACCACTACTTATTCTTTACTTCTCACCTGCTACTTTACATCTACTTCTTTCCCTGCCTACCGTCCTTCGGCCCGGTTCTCAGGCTATATCCGCCACCTATCATGACAACCACGCTGTCTCAAAGTCCTCTCGACTACTACAGCAAACAGGTCAGTCAATCCTATCACCGCCCGTCCTCCACTCTCCTCTTAACTTTTAGCTTCATTCCCTTATACACTCTTAGGCCCGCTCCTCTATCTCTTCTTACTGCCCTCCCCCTCCAAGTCCAAGTTTCTTTGTGTCCCCTCTACTTTTTTTTTTTTTTTTTTTCGTACAACCTACCTGCCTGCCTACCTGCCTACACTTACCCTTTCTTGTACTACACATCCTAGACCCGCCATTCTAACCCTAGAACTGCACGTCATAGACCCTCGGCCAGTACGGTCTCTCACCCACATCACCGTTTGCGGACCAGGCCTTCGCCCAGTTTGACAGCGATATGTGGCACCATCAACAACAGGCTCAACTCCAGGCCCAAGCCCAGATCCAGGCTACTGCTCAGGCCCAGGTCCAGACACAAGCACAGATGGCCCACCAGTCCCAACCCAAGTTCTACATCTCCCCCAAGGCCGTCATGCCGCGAACCTCTTCGGAAAGCCCATCTCTTCTTCCTCTAGATCTCGAAGCGGCGTCCTTTGGTGACAGTCTCGGTGACCCCATGTTTCAAAGCTCCCCACCCATTGACGCATCACAAATGCTATTCCAACAATTCACATCACCACCTACAGCCGCTCCTGTGTCTGCCCCCACGACAATCGCAGGGTCAAACAACTTTGATTTTCTCGGGTCACCAACATTTTCCATTCACACTTCTCCCATGAGCCACCGCAAGACTGTTAGCAATGCTTCATCTTCCTGTAGCATGCGGAGTAGCCTTTCACCGCCTCCACGGCCAAGCAAAGTGAACACCACAGCAAACAGCCACAACCAAGTCCAATCCCAGACCCAGACCCGCAATCAAAGTGGCAGCAGCCGACGCACAACACTCCCCCCCAAAAAGACAACCCATAACATGATTGAGAAACGCTACCGCAACAATCTCAATGACAAAATCGCCGCTCTTCGCGATTCAATTCCTGCCATGCGTGTCATGGTCCATCGGCTTGAAAACCAAATGCTGGCCGGGGGTAACAACGGCGAATTTGTCGATGACGAAGATGCAGTCGAGCATCAAGAGGATCTCGACGGCTTGGAGCCAGCAAGCAAAGTCAACAAGGCAACCATTTTGAGCAAAGCCACTGAGTACATTGCTCACCTTGAGGCCAAAAACAAAGCGTTGGCCATGGAAAACGCTGACCTGAAAACCCGGGTTTCAAGCTTAGAGGCTCTGTGGAAGTAGACGCCGCTCAAATGTCTTTTGTCTTGCTTTCAAACCGCCATTTGCTCGCTTGGGCATATGTTTCCGCGCGTCCTAATCAGCTCATTAATTCTTCTCATTGTTTCTGTTCCAGCGTTTATCCTTCCTTCCTTCCTTCCCTCCCTCCCTGTATCTCAACTCAACTTTCACATCTTCATGGGCAGAAAATGACTGTGGTAATGCTTTCCCAAGGGCCCTTGTGTTTTTTTGTTCTTCTATTTTCTTTCTCCTAGTAAACCCAGAGCACCAGTTTATTTATAGCCAAGTCTTTAACTTATCAAAAATTATTTCTTGCGTCATAGAATATCTCAGCACTTGTTGCTAGACTTGCTTTGTCTTGATTATTTGTTTATTTTACCGCTCAATCTCATCAATCTAATGTTCAATTCTTGTTACACAAAAGACGACCAAACTCGTGTTACATTGCTGCTATTTAAGACCAAGACTTGGTTTTGCGTGGTTCGCGTCTAGCAGTCAAGTATTCAGTGTTCATGTACATACATGGAGTTGAAATCGGAGTGGTATTCTAGACTATATAGACACTCGAGTCACGCACTACGCGCCGACCAGACACTATTACGACTATTTTAAAGCAATATGTAGCAAGAACCATAAATTTGTGAGTAAGACCTAAGTGACAAGTAGAATGAGCAGCAGGGGAATAAAGAATAGCAGAAAGGATGCCATACACAGAAGCAGGTTTAATTGAGCGTGACGAGAAATCTACGTGCACATATATGGTCGGTCTACCAGCCGGTTCGCGTATTACACTAGAGGGAAGTCCTGGGCTGTGACATAAAATAGCAGGGGAAATAGGGTAAGGATAAAAGAAAATGCGCAAAGCGCAAGCGTGGGTGTTTAGTACAAAGGAAAAGAGACAAAGGGTTGAAGAAGAATAACAATCAGCAAGAGAATGTGTATATCGAGCGGGAGAAGGAAACAAGGTATAATAATAATCATAGAGGAACAAGAGAGACAGACGGCCACCCCAAAAGGACGGTCATGAAAACGATGTTGTGCGCAAGAGACGGAAGGAAATAGAAAAGAAATGAAAGTGAAAGAAGAAAAAAAGAAAAAATAAATAGCCCTCGACGCCCCTCGCAAGACTCGTTTCAGATCATCAATAGCAGAAATGCCATGTAGCCATCAAGGCCAGACACAAGAGAGAGAGAGAGAGAGAGATAGAGAGAAGTAAATGAAGCAATAACACATGGAAAGAAACAAAATAAACAAAAGAGAAGACTGCCTGCTTTATTGCGACGGAGCATAAAATTGCATCATGGGCCAGTCAGTCTGGAGAGGGTGGTGTTGAGCCTGTGCCTGCATCTGGCTATGTGCTTGTGCCTGAGCTTGTGCCTGGGCCTGAGCATGTGCCTGGGCCTGGGCTTGGGCCTGGGCATGCATTGGCTCATCTACAACAGTACTTGAGAAACTAGACCAATCGTCTAGAATCACTGTAGGCATAAATTCGTAACCCATTGGTGCCTGTGTCTCTGAGGGCGGCGGGGGTGGAAGATCCCGCTCCATGGAAGTTCGCCTTAATGATGATGAGGATGTCTTCATTGGTATTTGAGGCGGCATCGAAGTCTGTGGCGATGTCGAATGGGGAGAGTTTACTTGGGCAAACATGCCTGGCTGCATCATCGACTGGTGGTGGTACCCAGGAAAGCTCGTAGGGGAAGTTGGCTCGGTACCCATCATCATCTGGGCCCCATGGCGGTTCTGTTGCTGCATTTGCATCTGGAACTGGCGCAGCTGTTGCTGTTGCTGCTGCATCTGAATCGGTTCCATCTTCTGTTCTTGTGGTGAATGTTGAGGAATCATAGAGTGTCCTGGAGATATGGGTGATAGAGAAGACTCTGGGGGTGTCGGATATGACATGTTTGGAGCTCTGCTTGGTGACTCTAAAGCTAGGGACGAAGCTGCCGCTGCCGCTGCTGCGGCGGCGGCGGCAAAGACAATATCAGAAAGATCATACGCTATCTGCACAATTGACTTTGCCTCCGATATTGGGCCGGAAAAAAACTCCAAGAGATCCTGCAGTTGTCCGGGGCATTCGTTCTCCATGAATCCTTGGGCTCGACCTGTCTTGGTTGGGTTCCAACTAAAGCTAGGTGCGGATTCGCCATGTTTTGACATGACGAGCTCTTTCCAGGCTTCGTGTATCAAAGGTTGATGGAGAAGGCCATAAATAACACGGGAATGCATCCAATCAGTCTTGCTTTTGCCTGCTTCAAAGTGTCGTGCCACGTGCTCGACATGACGCTCACGAGAGGGGTGTAGTGCTGAACAGAATCCACAAGCCCAATATTTACGTTTACGCAAATACTTGACCACCTTTTCGCTGTGTGGGCACGTGCGGCAACCATGAGAGCTTTTGTGGTGCTGGTTGAAAGTATTCGCGCCCCAAAAGGACCGGTTGCAACCAGGCTCCGGACAGGGATATTTTTTCCAACGTTCATGGAACTCTTCCTCATGTCGCTTCCAATCGTACTTGCGTTTGAAACGTGTATCACAAGATGTGCACCAATAGAAGTTCTGTCGATTATTGGACCATGCTGCAGCTGCTGCAGGCGAAGAGCCGCCACTATTGCTGCTACAAGCACTTGAACCAGTGCTCCCACTAGCTCCACTTGCAGGTGCTCCATAAGTACTGCCTGTTGATGAGGCAGTGCTAAGTGATGAGGCTTGAGACCAAATACTGGCATGACCACTAGAGCCCGAGCTGGTAGATGATATTGAGATCCTGGGGTGGTGACCCCGACGAGCAAAAGGAATAGGAGGAGGTGCAAACATGGGCATAGGAACAGCTGTAAAAAGGAAGAAAAAAAAAAAAGAAAGAGCGTTAGTTGAAACGACAAAAACTAAAGGTGATATTTAGGAAAAACACAACTAGAAAAAGGATACTAACCTTGGCCATCTATACTTTGTTGTTGTGCTTGAGGCAGCATTTGCATTGGTTGTTGCATGGGAGACGCAGCAAGCCTGATATCTGGTTGACTCTGGGTTCTCGATATCTGAGACTGGGGCCGAGATTGTTGAGACTGGGCCATGCTAATCATTATAGGTATTTCCTCTTCGATGGGTGTTGTCTGCGATCTTTGCATTTGTGATGAAGGTCGTCTTTGTTGGGATTGCTGAGCAGCATTTGCTGGAGAATCGGAGAGCAGAGCCAGTAATGCTTCTTTGGAAATGCCAGAGTCGATAAGGGCCTGCAAGTTACGTCTAGCTTCCACTAGTACGTCTGCAGGCGTGTCGGTCATATTCGTGTCCATTGTAAAATTAGGTCTTGTCCCAACAAGGAAACAGAGCTTTGTAATGTCGAGACGTCGAAGCGCGGAAGGATAAGATATTAGAAGAAGAAAAACAAGTAGATAAAGAGAGAAGTAGGCAAAAAAAAAAATGTATTTTTTTGCGTTAAGGGGCACTGCAATAAGAAAGAATGGATGAACGGTCTGGACTCGAAGTGTTCCTGCCGTACGCGTATAATAGCCAAAGTCCGAGTCAATCGTGACAAGGCAACTACCAGAATTCGAGGGTTCTCCCGACGTAGGTCTTTAGAATATTGGCCAAAAGAGGGGAAAGATTCGAAAGCTTTTTGTTGAGAATGAAGAATTTGCGCACAAAAATTACGAGCCGGTGCAGTAGTGAATGAGTGTTCTTGGCCGACTTGATAGAATGGGCTAAGGGAATATCGGATGGGCGACAGTTCAGATGGTGATGTCGAAAGATTAATTTTTAATGTAGCGGAAGAAGAACCGATATTTAACAGTCAAGTTAGAATGACAGTATGCTCCATCCAATATTGTCGATGAATAAAAAATAAAGTAAAAAAGGAAAGGAAAGGAAGGAGTGAACAAGCAATCAAGTCAACCGAGAGAAGGGCCACAACAAAAATAAGGAAAAGAAAAGCTGAGAACCGCGATGGTAACGGCGCGTAGAGAAGCGAATGAAGAAGGTGCGCAGATAAAACAAAAAAGATCGGCCCTCAGGTGACAAGAGAAGGAAAGAGCGATTGCTATAGTAAAGTAGTTGCAGACAAAAAAAAAAAGGACGATCAGCGGGAGAGAGCAATTGCTAAAAGGGCGGAAGCGAAGCCGATCCGCGTTCCGTTTTTGCCTTTGTCAACGAGGAATGGAAAGAAAACAAAGGAACAAGAAAAAATAAACCGTTCATAAAAGAAAAAAAAAAAAGAAAAAGAAAGAAAAAGAAGAAAAGTCACCCCTTAGTCAATTGTCTAAAGTCAATCTTTGTTTTAGTTTTCTCCGGTAAAAACTGCAACAGCAGGATAATGATGAAAAGTGAACGAAAGACAGTAGAGCAATTAGTTAAAGGAGAAGCGGGAGGAGAGTGTTAAGAAATAAGAGAGAAAAGGAAAGAGACAACGAAAGGGAGGGGGATTGGGGGATAAGAGGGAACAAATGGAAAGCGTAAAAAGAATGAGAGAAAAATATGTGAGCAGAACAGGGAAGGAAGCAGCAGGAGCGACAACGCACAAAGCAAACAGGGGAAATTTTGGGGAGCTCAGAAAATGGAAAGAGAGAGGCCGAGATTTAACAGACGATAAAAAAAAATAAAAGATAAAAAAAATGGTATTATATATGATTTAGAGAAGGTGCTCGACCAAGGCACAAGACAATGACTACTACCAGTTCACTAAAAGGACGAGAGAAAAGACCTGCCATGCACGCATGCTGCGTACTATGCAGATACACAGATTTATTGGATTTTAGACTTTTCTTGGGGTGTGCATATCAAGTTCTAAGAAAATAGTACTCGACGCGAACATGGAAACACCAACAAAGGAAAGAAGCACAAGAGAGAAAACAAGAGGAAAAAGTAATGCAGAAAAGGGCAAAACAAGGAAGGAAACAAGCCAAGCGATGAAGGAACCCCTTCTAAAGTAAAGGATGGGACAAACAGGCAAGCAGGACCAGGTACAGCGGAGGCAGGGGGATCACGAATCATAAAGCAAGCAACAGTAACACATGCTGTACATGCATGTGCACATATATACGTACCTGCTGTACCTACATACATCCTGTGCCATATCATTTTTCTTGATCGAAAAAGGAAGGTTACCTGGAGCAGGATGCGAGAACGAGGGCGGGTTTGCATAGAAAACGGGCAATGTACAGCAAGGACTTATCCGTCAACACATTACCTACGTAGGTAGTACAGCTGAAGCTGAAGCACATCCAAAGTAAAGAGAGAAAGGAAGGAATTCAAGAAAACTAAAAAAAAAAAATTGAAATTAAAAATTAAAAATTAAAAAAAGAAAGGAATAAAGCAATAGCGTGATGAGCTGTACTCGTACCGCAATCCGCCAAGTGGAAGGAAACGGGATAGGCAAGGAAAGGAAGGAAAGGGACGAGCCTTTGGAGCTAGGAGTTATGCAGCAGCAAGCGGAGAAAGCAAGAAGAGCAGGAACCAGGAACAACACAAAGCAGTTACCTTCAAGGCAGCTCCTAGCTCGACTCGACTCGGCTCTGCCTATCCATCAGCTTCTAGCTTCATGCAAGATGCAGTTGCTCTTTAATGGTCTCTGCCTTTATTCATGCCACATCACCTCTCGCGAAGCGAAAAAGATCAACTACTGACTAGGAAAAAAAAGAGAGAAAAAAAAAAACAAAAAAAGCAACGGGCACCTAGAACGCCCGAGCTATCTGTTAATGCCGTCCATCCCTTCGATCTTTTTTTTAATCCATTTCCTTGCGTCCTCTCTTCTTATCCCTGGACTTTTATTATTTGTCATGGAGCCCTTACAGCGGCTGTTTCGAAGAATAAAGCTAGAAGAATCGAGCTAAGGGGATAAAAAGGGAAATGGAAACATCCGGTATGCCCAATCTTTTATACGACCCATTACTTCAGAGTGGAAAGGACGTTTACTTTACCGAGAGCCAGTTAAGTTTGTTTCAGCAAAAATTATGTTTACATGTACATGTATGTGCATATACTTTAGGGCCTGTAATTTGAATATGGCAGCATCTGGTCACATCTTGGCTGTTATAGGGGGGGGGGGGGGTTCAGTGTTTGATACTTTTGACTTGGTCTCTAGAGGAAGGTTGTCAGCTTTTGTATACGATCAGCAACCTTTAGCAAAGGCCGACAAATAAAAATAGGTGAAAAGCTACACCATTAGAAACAAATATTAGCCCGTTTAGCAGTGTGGGTGGCATGCGAGTGAATAAAAATATGAAAAGCACAAAACTAGGGATAAACGTCAAGCTGCGGGTTCGCACTTATGTACTCGTTTACATATTTGTTTATCTGTGTGTTTTTCCCAAGGTGCTGCGCCTTCCATTGGTAGTATTCAATGTTTCCAGAGTTCATATAAACATTTCCATATAGTACGTGTGCATGTGGCACGTATCCTCGTTGGGACCGTTCTCCCTAAGCGACTTGCAGAAACATCGTGGTTGTCACTTGAGTCTAGACTTCATGGAGCTTTGAGAACAAACAAGGGCATCAAGAAGAGCAAGTGAATGGTGTGCCTGTGTGTGGCTTTCCCTCGCTTTTGACGCAGGCCAAAAAAAAATACCATAGTCATCGATGGTTGAGCTCGAGCAAAATTTTCATCTTTTTTTTTTTTTCCTTTTCGCTCACTCATAGCGCAAATCCCATGAGGTCCTTTAGCTTTTTTAGGCTTCTCAGATATGGGAAGGAAACTTTAAGTTTCGGTGTCATGACCAGAACTGAACGCCAACTCTTGTGTCAATTTTGAAGCCCTTCATTTAGGAAAGTTGCACAGATAAGGGTCCGAGGCTCGGTAGTAAGGCGACCTTTTTAGGGTCAAGCGAGCCTGTAACTATTGTGCTGGTTGATGTTGCGAAATAAACACAACTTGAAAACGCACAGATTGACGGAAAATCCGCCCCCGACATTTCCGTAAATCATGAGTGACTTTAATTTTATGTACGCAGGCTTGGCTTTTGTATCTTGCATCTTTTTGACAATATATGCAAGTCAACTTTGAGTCATTGCACACCCATACGCAACTGCATATTTTAGTGCACTATTATTAGCCACAAAGTTCTTCTCGAGCGCCAGTGACGTTATTTTGTTGTAATATTATATTCGCTCTTTCCCTTGACCACCCGAGCTTGTGCATGGGAAAATCGTTTGGATTTTGAATTTCGAGTTTCTCCTCACAAGTGGGTCGAAGTGGTGTGTAGAAACAAGTTCTTGCTGGAGTGGGATTAGCCTACGTCAAAAAGCCCTGGGCTAAAGTGCCGTTTTTCAGATCCACTAATGAGAGATAAAGCCAGGGTCCTTTTACTGGGTCTAGGCTCCACCTCGCTTTCAGAGCCAGGTGCTGGGACAGTGGGGTTTTTTTTTTGCAAGTAAACAACCCTTATAAAGTCACAGTAGCAAGGGAAAAGAAAACCACCAGGTAGAAAAAGCTCAAAGGGCCAAACCACGAAAGGGAGGGGGACGGAGAAAAGCAGGGGACTGTATCATGTCAGACAGGCAGGCCAAACATAAGAAGCAGTTGCAGGAAAAAAAAAAAACTACAGCGAAGGGAAGGTGGGTTTGTTAGGGATACTTTGTACCATCCATATTTGAATCAAAAGGCAGGTACCACCTGTCAACGTGCAGTAACTCAATGCTATAGGCATGTACATGTACATATGCATGTACGGGAAACTCGACCTCGAGAAACGCGTGGAGAAACACGTTCTAAAAGCAGGACTTGATAAACGTCGCACAAATATAGCAAGTGCTACTTGGGTGATGATGTTATACGTAGAAATGATATACAGATGCCGTTCAAAAAGTTGTACATGTAATGATGATAACATCACAGGTGTGGTCAGTTTTCCTCTTAATTCTTACAGGCTTGAAACGCTCATTGTACTCGCGTGGCAAATGTTTGTCTTGCTGTTTATTGTTTCCTTGTTTCGGCGTTTTTTTCTTTCCATTCTTTTAACAGGACTTGCTAGGCGTTCTCTTTTTTCTTTTTTTTTCTCTTTTTTGCTTATCTGACTCCTACTAAGACTCTTCCTCCTTCCTTCCAACCTTCCGGGATTGCTTGCTAAAGCCGTTCCTTGTCTGTTGGCTATCATTTATAGGTGGGGGGGGGGGGGGGGAACAAAGCC
>PEJQ01000015.1:644543-656256 GCA_002776505.1 Ceratocystis cacaofunesta | reverse complement strand
GTAGGGGGGGGGGGGGGGGGGAACCAGCATCCTATCCCGGTAAGAAAGGTAGATAACGGGTAGCAAATGTTTTTGTTCAGCCCTTTTTCTTCTAATGTGTTTTAGCATGGGGGAAGCTTTGGTTGCAAAGTGCTACACACCTTATGGCTGTGCTGTTACAGACAAGTAATTTAGTGTAGCCTATTGGTCAGTGACAGAGCCAAAACACCCGACTATAGTTTTGAGCTTCCCCTTTTAAGCAAGATGTGAGAACATGAAAGCAAAGAAGAGAGGGAAAGAGAGAAAATTGCATGCCCTTTGACTAGGGGCTACTTTCAACATGGTTGCTTGCAACTTCTAGACTCAGAACTGGACTGGGGATAGCTTTGATATTTGCCATTTCTGGCTAGTCTCCATCACTAGACAACAGCTGATCAAGCCACTTCTCTCCTGCCTAAAAAGAAAAGAAAAAAGTTAAGTGGCATGTCGCTCTTCTTTCTTTCCCCTTGCTTTTAGTCTGTCAAGGTAGGGTCCATATTCTACGACGAGGTGGCTGCTGCATAAAGGAGGCGGAGGCTATGGCGAACTCGTGAATTGGCCAATAGAAAGAATGTCTACTATAAACCTCGAATAGCTATGACGGAAATCACTTTGTGTGAATAGACTTTCTTTTTTTGCTTTTCAGAAAAGAAAAGCTCTTACTTCGGCTGTCGCATTCAGCAGTCTCGGTACTGAAGAAAACAAAAGAAGAGTAGATAGACACTGAGGCGAACGGGGTTATCAACTTAATTTCTCAGGGCTTTTTTTCTACCCAGGTTGATCGTCATGATCGTCGATAAGGATAGCACGGGAGCTCAAGAATCTGATGTGATTATATCCTTAGTGTCCTTTTGGTTCTTCCCCTACTCTATAGTGGCACACTATGTTGGGCGCTGCGCTGCCAACTATCTGCCTTCTTGCTAGCCCTGCCTGCCAGTTCTTGTGAAGCCCTCCAAATTCTGCCTACAAGATGGCGTCTCATATCCGGCCATGTGCTTATTCTACTCTCTTCTAGTAGCCTGCCATAAATCACCGTCTTAGGGTTCACTTACTAATATGTCAAGGCAGAAAACTCTTATTACTTTCGACGGGCTTCTCCCGCTACCATAGCCTCTAATCATGAATATCCATATCTATTGCCAGTGGCACTAAAGCTCCACGCTTATGCCACTGCTGAGTCTTGTATAGGCAATAGTAGATACAGGCCACAAGATAGACATCCAGATCACAAGACGCGTGCACTGTCCAGTCGCGTTTATGCTTTGTTAGTAACAATTTATTAACGTGCGCCTTTTTGCTGGGCCTCACTTTCCTCAGCCAGGGCTTTTCTATAGAGTTTGTCTATTGATGACCCTGTTATATCATCTTCTACCTCTTCTTTTGATGTTTGCATTTATAAGAGGGAAAGAAGGTTTAAACGTGCTTTGTGTTTGTTGGCCCTGGCAGGCTAGGCACTAAACAAAAAGCCCTTTAGGATCGAAAAGAACATCTTGACGTAAAACACAAGCTTTCGACGAACAAGTTGTCCAATTCCTTAGTGTCCAAGCCCCAAACACATATATAATATGAGACAAGCCAAATGTGATGGAGCTAGCAACAAAAGGTGAAAAAAAGGGAGACAAAGTTGCATAGTAACAGAGTATCAGAGTGACAGGGTCAAGGTTCATTGTACCAAAACAAAGAAATGCCCACCAAGATCTACTACCGAGGGGGCTTTGACAAGTTTGATGAAACACAGACTTTGCCATGGGCACTTAGAGAGAGGGAGAGGGAGAGAGAGAGACAAGCCCGGGAGACTGATAAACAGCGGTGTACATGGTGGTCAAGGTTGCAGCCAGTAGATCACAAAGTGGAATTGTAAGCAAGGTTATCTATCGTTCTATCGTTTGGAAATGTATTATGTTATATTGACTGCGCAAATGGCATGACGTATATTTGTAAGATGCAAAGAAAATAAGTTAACTAGTTCAAAACTCCTCCTGAGAGCAAAACAATCATTCCAATGTTATGGACGGAGAAAAGAAAAGCCAAAGAAACAGACGCTAAGCAAGGAAAAATCACCTAAGAATAAGAAACAGACAGACTAGTACGGCCGGTAAATAGAAACACAGAGAAGAAAAAAGAAGGGAAATTCAAGGCAATAGAAAGACAACCCACCCCCCTCAAAAAACGACAGAGTTTACTCCTCGGCACATGATACCGAATTGTAACAAGACAGGTACGAAAGCCTTGTTATACCGTCTATAATGTAGAGGTACTAAAGTAGTAATTCTCCCACAAGTACTCATAATCGGCCAATATGCCGGACACAAGAGATGGTGTCCGCTTTTTGACACCATCAACAAAGGCTTTGGTCACGTCATCGTAGAAAGCCCCGCGCATAGCCCAAAAACCCATAGCCCAGCCTCGTTTGGTCCACTCGTCTCTCTCAAGTTGTGGGGTTCCCAGGCTGCGGTTTCTAAGCTGACGGGCGCCATATTCTAATACTACACCCGAAATCCATGGCGACCATTGGGCCCACTTGGACTTTGGCTTTGTACGGGCAATGTGTGCTGTGAGGACAGCATAAACTAGGGGTGCGAGTATGTGCATGATCTCGGCCGCATGGCCGGTTCCACGAAGTTGACTAAGGAGGCTTGTAGCGGGCTTGATGTCATCGGCGGAGAGGACTCGCCCAACAAGGTAGCTACTGATGTCATTTGCATCCGGCAGCGGTGGCATAACCATTCCGGTGCGAGGCATGTGCCACTCTTTATCTTTAGTGTCACTTGGTGCTGAAGAGTTGGATGTGCCCAATAAATCCTCTAGTGTCTCTTCTCCCATGAGCTCGCGGAGAGCAGCGCCATTGTCATCATCGTCAAAAGCGCCTTGAGGAACGGTCGGCCTCTCGGGTAGAGTGGGGGTCACGAGGGAGCGACTTCGTGTAATGCGCAGTAGCAATAATCTGCAAAAGGCCTTAACGGCCTCTAGACCAACTACGACTCGCCAGCGGAGTCTCTCCCCTCCACGCCGTTTCGCAGCCATTTCACAGAGAAGTTGTACATATGATGCCATCTGCAGCAATGTGGCAATACGTCGGTAAAATGAGCTCCGCGTCGCCCAATGTCGTGTGTATCGTGTATGTAGAGATGGCACACTACGAGGACCGGGGAGGTGGGTGATGGCACGGGAAAGAAGGCTGTCGTGGTACATGGAAAGCAGTTGGATACCAGAGTGTAGAGACTCGGATGCAATTTCAGCATCTCTGAAGCGACCTTTGTAAGCGACGTTAGAGTGAGGGTTTCAGCAGACGACGATGACGATGATGACTATACAGTAATGTACCGAGGCCATCTGGTGGAACTGTTGCAATTAGGACATGGAAGTGGACATGGCAAGCTGCATACCAGGAATGATATACGTCAACGACCGCAGTGCTGACTCGATTTGAGATACATTTCCAGCATTTTTTTCAATATACGAGTCGTACATGCCCAGCCAGCTGCTACTAGTATTAGACTGCATCGGGCTATGTGGTGTTGCGCGATGCGAAGAGGCCATTGAATCAATGCACAAAGGGGGTGAGTCGTTGTGTGAGCCCGCTTTGTTGTGAAGTAAGGTAATGAAATGTCGAGAACGGATTAATGAAAGGAGGACGAGGCTAACGACGGGGAAATGACAAGACAAATTACAATTATGATGAGTTGGATCATTGATAAACAAAAAAAAGGAGCGATGAGAAGCGAAAATGAGAGAGAAAAACAGGCAAAGTGATGTCAGTGATGATCCTCACGGCCCACAAAGTGCATTTGTGAAGTAATTAATTTGACGCAGGTACCGCGGTCGTGATGCTTGTTTAGCGTGTAGACATCGCGATGAACCGAGGCTGTAGAGAGGTTAGCTACCGGGGCAGGATGCAAAAAAGGGAAAACCCCGTTAACTAAAAATACTTAATTGCACCGATAAAAGAATATTGAAAACTAGTGTAACGTGAAATAAAATAGGGATGAATATTCAAGATAAAATAATACATGGACAAAGTAATGACTCGACTGAGAAAGATGATGTACGATATTATTAATATTAGGAAATATAGTAGTACCCGACCTTGTACTTTTTTCTTCTTCTTTTCATCCCTGGTATGACCAAATGACTCCAGCCTTGATATTTTCGATAGATCATAAACACCAGCGATAGTCGATGGAATCCGGCCCATCCTTTAGCTTTTCGGTTGGAATGGTGATTGGATTGACCTTGACACCTTGGATACTGTCGCGTCTTCTATTATCCCAGATCATATAGAAGCCGAAACCAAGAGTCAGCACCATACCGAGGCCGCCAAAACACGCTGTAGTCGCAAGGGCAGGGATATATTTAGGTGCATCCTTGTTGAGGAAGATGTTGGAACTGACGACGCCCATCAGATTGGCTACCGGCACACTGACTGACGTCAATAGCATGCGTCTGTTCTCGTTGGCGATGTTGTTGTTGTACAGAACATCGAGAAGCACGCTGGGCGCAGATGTTCCCCAGGTCATCATGAATGAGGCAAAGTAAGCTACGTGGATTTTGTGTTCAACATCGATGGCGGCATAAATAACCATTCCGATGAAAGTAAACATGAACCCAGCAGCAACGTAAGGGAAACGGACGCGATGATAGTCGGAGGCAAAGGCTAGAATCAAGAGCATGGCAGCGCCAGTCACATTTGGCGCTACAGTGTACAGATTGGTCTTGGCAGCTCCGTATCCTAGGCGAGCAACAATTTGGGGCAAGAACAGGTTGACACTCTGCAGGGGCACACCAAGACACACCTGGATGGCCAGGATAATATAGGAAGTGGGCTGGCGGAAAATCTTAAGAGCATCTTTCAGATCAAACGGCTGATTGACCTTGGATGAGGAATCGATGGCCATACGGTGATAAGCCAATTTCTTTTCTTCCTCATTAAGAAATGACGCCTCCGACGACGATTTGGGGAGATACCACATAGTGAACAGAGACACTAAGATGGTTCCAGAGCCTTCGATAGCAAAAAGGTACCGCCATGGAGCCAGAGCGCCTCCCTTGATGTGGAAAACACCGTAGGCAAGAAGACCACCAAATGCAGAGGCAATTGACTGGGCAGCATAGAAGATGGCTAGTCTGCGGGCAAGCTCACCGCGGCGGTAAAATCTGGGTCATGGGCAGATGCGAGTTAATTTAGGTACGTGAAGTACAGAGCAAGGGGGAGGTGAGCAACGCGGCAACAGCACATTGGTTTTTTGGGACTGGAGAAAGACAATCAAGTTGAACAATGACAGGGCTTTCTAAGAGTCATGTGTACGTTTTTGGGATAGTTTGTTTACTTACAAAGTCTGGTAGTAGATCACGAGCGGAAAGAATGCGGACTCGGCCATTCCGAGAAACCAACGCAGAGCCATTATGCCAGCAAAGTTATGGGCGGTAAGCACCAGAAGTGTAAACGTTCCAAAGCAGAACATCATGCACGGTAGCACAATGTGAGGACCATACTTTTTTCCAGCAATGCCCAGGAAAGGGGCGGTCAAGACATACGGCACAAAAAAGACGCTGAGAATAGTGTTGTATTGTGTGCCGCGGAGATGGAGGTCGCGCTCGAGTCCATTGGTTTTGGCGTTGCCCAAGTTCGATTTGTCCAATGAGTTGAATAGATACATAACAGCCAGAACGGGTAACAAGCGGAGATCAAACTTCCATACAAGAGCGCGTTCAGCTTTGGGATCAATGACGTAAGCCCCATCGAATTCTGTACCTCTGGCTTCTTCAATGCTGTGGACAGACCGGAGAGAAGGAGTCTTCTCGGAGCCACCGTTGACCTTTTCGGCGGAATTCATGATGTATCGGGCAGACGAAAGGACAACAGACAAAAAGAACACCGAGGAAATGAAGCAAAAAGGAAAGGGCGGAGATGGACAAACCCACAGGGCCAATAGAGAAGATAAGCTTTGGTCTGCGGCAGTAGCAGAGACGGCCGCGCCATCTCGATAGCCATGGTCTTTATATACACATATATATAGATCTGCCACAAGGAGCCCTGCTTGGACATATCGCCGTTGCTTATCTGTTCCCTCTCTTTCGCCTCCGACTCGGAGTGTCTTCTTTGTTGTTATCCTTCAGCTAACATAACCTGTAGGCTAGCGAATCCGCAATGCTTCCCTTTCCAATGGACGAATTAGAGGTTAGAGATAAACCCGTCGTGCTAACAATGGCGGCAAATGGGAATGGGCATGGTGATAATAAGATAACAGACACTAGTTTCGGGTCAGCCACCCCACTACTGAAGAATTATGGGTCTTGTTGCTCTGATCTTGCATGGTATGTTAGGTCCGTTAAGTTTAATGTTCGTATCTGTGCGTTATGGAAACGGCTCAGAATAAGGCAAAGCCAAGCCTCCTGTTCTTTGAAATGCGAAGTAAATGACAAGGCCAAGCCGGCAACCGTGTCGGATTTTGACGGGCCGTCTGATTAGGCGGCTGTCCTTTTTGGGGTTTCCTCTTTCAGCCTTCTCCCTATCAATCAAAGCCACTTGCGCGTAAAAACCACTGCTTTTGTATCGCTTGAAGCGCTAGACCAGGCCTTCATCCTTGTCGGGACTCTTGATATGATAATGCTTCTCATCGACTACTACAACTCCTCCAATCCATCTACCGATCCTAATCAACTCTGCAATAAAAGCCTTTTGCCGCATAGGCTGGTTAGCGCTGATGGTAACTAGAAACCATGGATTCAGGCCCGAGGATTTGAGAGTTTCACCATTTTCTACCTACAGGGAAAATAGTGACCCCCATTTTAAGGTTTGGTGGGCAAGATAGGACCCATTACGGAGGATCATTACTTATCCTCGCGGGTACATGTCATCATCTATGACATCTCTTATCTTGTCATCAAACCAAGCGGGACAAAGGACCAGAAAAACGATTGGGAGACAAGTCACTGGCTTGGAACTTCTGTACGGAATAGGCCATTTAGACAATGGAAATAATGTGGAATTAGGCGGAGTCTATGTTACCATGGAATACAAATGAAAAAAAAAACCCCCCCCAAATATAAGTGGTCAAAATAAAACGATAAGAGGAAACCAACCCTGAGCATACTTGGCAGTCTTTGCTTTGTCTATCGCCCTAAAGTCTAGTCTGTTGATGTAAGTACCGCTGCTAATATGTCAAAAAAGACGTCCAGCTTTATGCTGCCAAAAAAAGCTAAGTTCTTTCGGTAATACCGACTGTATTAACGAAAGCTTGTTGGAATCTTTGAGGGACTTCTCTTGCTAGGGCTCATGCTCATGCTTCGGTCGCGGTAATCGGCACCGCGGAAGGCCCCCTTGTACGGACTGCGTTTGCTAGTGGGGGTTTGGGGGGGAGCCATCAGCGCATGCATTCTATGCCTGGCTGACCTGGGTTCGTCCTGGTCCATGTCTTCGCTCATCAATGCCATATGGCGTCGGGTTGATGGTGTCTGCAAAGGAACATACATATAGCCCTGGCTAGGATCCGGGTGCCCTCCAAAACCTGGACCGGCTGGTGCGGTAGGCGCCGAGGACGTGGTGATAGACGATGTCGAAGGGGTCTTGGGATATGCGTTTCGAAAAAGCGATACATTGGCGGCAAAAATTGCTATGAAAAGCATTCCACCAACGAGGAGCTGTAAAAAGATAATGTTAGTCTAAGCTGCACGAGCATAGGCAAGTATACCAGTAGCAGGTAAGGCCAGTAAGTTGGATCTCACCCATGAGCGGAACTGCATAGTCCCTGAAAACTCGTTCACGATTTCAGCTATTTCGCGAATTACAACACGAATACTCATTACAGCATCGACGTCTCTTTGCATACAAACATCCCATTCTGCACATCGGTCTCGGAGGTATGGCACTGGGCCCCCAGCTTGGCCACACCGGTTTTCTAGATAGTTTGTTGTACACTCCTGTACCTCGTTGATCGAATTGGCCCGGGCCGCTGCATTGGCTTTATCAAGGTCGGATTTAATAGCACCAATGATTTGCCAGCAAAATACCATGACACCCGAGAAGATAGCCATATTGAAGCCGACCTGAATCCACTTGTAAAAGTTTTCAGGGGCATTTGGATGTTCCTCCATGGCTTTAAGCATGCCACCCATCCAACTCTTTGTCTTTGGGCGGTCTCGTCGGCGCTGGGGAATGCTTGAACTAGATGATGATGACATTGGCCGCCCATCGTCTTCAGTCTCGTAATCCGAAGCATCGGTGTAGTGGCCTAGTCTGTATCTCGAACCTCCCATATCTCTATCTAGCACTTGCCGTGTACGTCTGCGAATGACTTCCATGGAAGAAAACTCGCGGTGGGCACGGGGGATTTCGCCACGGCCAGGCCGGCGCGAGCTTTTCACGTATCGATGTCGCTTGTCGATTTTCGTGGGCGTTATAGTAGCAAACGAGTCATCTGTTCTATCGCCCTCGGGTGTTTCCATTTCGATGTCCGATGTCTTTTCTGTCATGGCTGGGCTGCTTTCGGGTTCTGAGTACATAGACTCATTGAAGGGCCTGCGAGGTGTAGTGAAGGCTGGGTTGCGAAATGGGGGCGCTGCATGTGGCTGTAGCTTTGGTGTAAAGGGATTGTTCGATGACAGGGCGACGAGTGGCTTGGATGGTGTTGAAGGTAGCTTTGAAGATGCATTGGCCGAAGCAAATGGATTCGAAGCAAAGACGGCTGGTGTTGGTCGACTCGGAGTTCCAAAGGCTAGACGAATATTAGCTTCGTGAAACATGAACAAAGGTAGCATCATGTGATAGAGGGCAATGTGGCGAGCTATGGCAGAGCATGAAGTGGAGGAACTAAACATACGAGGCTGCGACTGTGCGGTGGTCGCACTGTTATTGTCAAGATTGTTGTTGCTGTTAGTCACATGCTTTGTGAATGGGCTGCTTGCATCCAACGGTCCTGTGCCATGATACTCCCAGTCCATGGGACCTTCAAATGTTCTTCGATCCATCATGATGAGTGGCAGTTTTTCAGAAGCGCCTCTCGCTTAGTTGGAAATAGCGACAATGTATTCGATTGTTTTTTCTTTGAGAGGGGCGGACTATCGCGATATACGATGTATGTGGATGTAATTAGAAATAAGTTTGCTTTGGCAAGGACGAAGGAAAAAAAAAGCGAAAACCAATAATCAAGAAAAATAACAATGTGTAAACAACAGAGACCAGAAACTTCGAGGAAGCAAGTCTTTTGAAGCTTCCACGATGCTTTGAAATATCAACGAGTCTTTGGTAATTATTATAGCCTCTGTCTTATGACGGCATAATCTCATTCAAGGGAAAAAAAAAGCCACAGCAGCCAGAAGAGAAGATGATTGTTTTCCTTTTTCTCAAAGCTTTTTTTCATTGTTACGAGTGGATTTCTTTAGTTGTAGGGGCAACCAACCATAGGGCTTTGAGCTTGTTGAGATGCCACGCTAGAGAGTTGGAAATTAAGTAAAGAAGCCTACTACGTAGTAGCCTCTAGTTTCGCTGGACGCCAAGTCACGTGCATCGACAAGGCTGACAACGAGTTTCCAAAAAAAGGTAGAAGGCTGTCTGAGATTTTGACGTTGTTGTCGCGATTAAGATTGTTGAAATTTATCTTACAACCTGATTCCTTGATGTAAAAAAAATTGATGCCTCTCTATGCAACTCTTCTCTTTTGTACTAGAAATCTAGATCAAACCATAAAAACCCAACCTACTTTCGTATTTCTTTGATACGACTCCTCAATCTCATCTCTCGTCGCATCATATACCGTTATCTTTCTGCTCACGAAGGAAGGCTTTATTTACCTAGACGTAACTCTCATTTATATTGACCTCGATCGGAACTCAACTTACGTCATCATGTCTGATATAGACTCTTCTACCAGATCGTCTGGTGCTCAAGAAGCGCCAATCAACAGCCATGCCGACAACGACGACCACGATCTTCTTTCGGAGGTTGATGACGCTGATGCAGAGGACTATGACCCTGATAAGGCCAACATCGAGGATCGACCCGTTACAATTGACGAAAATATTGCCCGCACACTGAAGGCTGCCCGTAGGGCGCCTGTCGAGGCAGAAAAAAAGCCCCGTGAAGGTCGCCGTGAAAAAAAGCGACCTCGCGATGAGGATACCAACATGGGTGACGCCCCTGATGTAGCTACACGACCTCAGAAGGCCCGGCTCACCTCAGAAAACGCAACAAAGCTGCCTAGCAAGGCACAGGAAGACGAATATGCCAATCTCACACCAGAAGAGCGCCGTCGCAAGGAGCTTCAGCGAGTTCTTGACGCAGCTGGTAAAGCGCCAAAGAAGGCGCGGAAAAAGAAAGGCGAAATGGTATGTATGCCCTCGTACCGGCTACTTAGGTTTTGGCTCTTGTAGCTACCGGAGTACCTGAATACCCCCCCCCCTCTCCCCATGATGCTTTACTGATGTCTGAATTTCTAGGATCTTGATGACCCCATCGATGATCAAATCAATACTCTGGTTGTGCAGATGGAAAGGGCATGCCAGGCGGATAACGATGCTCGACAGAATGGCCAACCTGCAGTTCATAAGCTACGCTTGTTACCTCAGGTTGTCGCTATGATGAACAGGAATTCGGCACAAGCAGCTGTTGTTGATCCTGACAGCAGCTTTTTACGAGCCGTTCGTTATTTTCTAGAGCCACTATATGATGGCAGTATTCCTGCCTACAACATCCAGCGCGAGTTATTTTCTGGCCTCATGAAGCTGCCTATTGACAAGGAAGCACTCTTGAGCAGTGGCCTAGGAAAGGTTGTTTTCTTTTATACCAAGTCTAAGAAGCCTGAGGTACCCATCAAACGTATGGCTGAGAAGCTGGTTGGTGATTGGAGTCGTCCAATCTTACGCCGCACTGATGACTATCGTAAACGGCATGTTGAAACTGCCGAATACGATTACCAGTACGTCAATATTTTGTTTTTCTCACTCCCCCTTTCGAGTTTTTGGATTCTGACCATGATTACAGGGCTGCAAAACTGGCACAACATCAAGAAAGCTCACAGATTAGTCTTTCCCAACGTCCTGGGCTCTCGTCGCATGAAGCCGAGCGCCAAAGAGCCCTTGCTCTACCCGATACGTCAGGTCGTGCCCGTCTCATGGACCGGCCTGTCAGTTACACGGTGGCTCCCGTCAGTACTTTCAGTGGAGCGCCTCGTGCCAATGGCGACCATCGTCCGATTGGCGCTAGTGGTATTGACGCTTTCCGTCGTATGGCATCGAAGGCTAAACGCCGGAATGCTTAGATAAGGTAACTTGGTTTCTAGCTTGCCTTGTCTGCTGTGTTAATGGTGTCGTTGTATCGATTTCCTCTCCTTTGATTTTTAGCGTATGGTACATTTTTTTACTGGTATTATTATAAAAACTACCTTCATTTGGAAATGAGCAATGTAGGTGTTGTACTTCAAGATAATGCTATTCCAGAATACAAGCAATCTAGAATTAATTGTCTTTTTTTGTTTCAATGGGGGCGTAGTGTATTTCTTGATTACAAGTTATGCATGGTTGGGAAGTGTTTGAACAGCGTGGATAGAGAGCAATGGATCAACAGACAGTAAACGGGGGGAGAAATCTATGTGTTTTAAACTGGAGGTTATACCCACCCCTACTGGCAAAGATTTAAAAAATCTAGAAACAATCATAGTATGCTGCAAGTAGAGGGGGGGGGGGGGGGAAGATGAGGGGG
>PEJQ01000015.1:626443-636681 GCA_002776505.1 Ceratocystis cacaofunesta | reverse complement strand
GGGGGGGGGGGCGGCGGGGGGGGGGGGGGGGGGGGGGGGGGGGGGGGGGGGGGGGGGGGGGGCACGCTGTAATACCTAGCTCTGCCTGTATGTAGTTACTGTCTTCTAGCCACGTGTTGGAGTAGGCGGCTTATTTGGCATATATTTCGTTTGTAGTTTCTTAGGTTTCCTTTTGTTCTCTAGGCGTCGTCGTAGCGGTCTCCGTCTCCTTCTCATTTCTCTCTCCCCTACGTATGTGTGGTGTCTCTCCTCGCTTTCATATCGGATACCCTTCCTATCTTGTCTTGTCCAGGCCTTATTTGGCTTATTTTCTCGCCTTGGGTTCAATCGTGTTTCCTCCTCCCCTCCCCATTAATAAATCAATGCGTTGAGTCAATGTCAGGGACGGGCCCAAAAGAGGAAAAGTCATGGGAAGGATTTAGAGCGGAGGGGGAAAGACAAGGGAGGTTCGAGCACTGTCCCGCACCCGCCCAGCAAGTTCGAGGAGTGCGCGGAAAACAAAGGGGAAAGAAGAAGACGGATGGGAAAGGAGGAGATAGGGAGGAGGGAAAGGAGAAGTAGAATAAAAGGACTGAGGGGGCTGACGCATGACGGACAGAAGAAGGAAGCTGAAATAGCAAGTCAGAGAAAATGGAAGAGAGTCGATAGTGGACAGGTATTGCTTGGCTTTCGTCCTCTTCTGTTGCTGAGTGAAAATTAACACTAGACCCACGACCATGGTTTGCTCCTCGCTTTTTATTTTTCATGTCTTTACGATTGCTGTCAACAAGGAGAGCTGAATCTAAGGTTCATACGCATCTCCACTCTACAACGCCAGCCTGGCCGTGATGTCAGTTTACGGGACCCTGTGCCCGTGACCTCCTGGTCAGAATGTCATAGTTGGCAAGGATTGGTTGGGTGAGTGAATGGATGAGTATTTGCATCTATTGCCCCGTGTGAGGCATGTTTTGTCTTCGCTAAAAGGTCTGTGCGGGTGATGCAATTGTGTATGTCCCTAGGCGAATGAATCGTTTGGTCACCCGCGCTTGCCAAGATTTGTTTGGGTTGATGTATACTTGCAATTTCTTCGTCCTTTTTTCTCCATCCTCATCTTGTTATCTTCGTTGTTTATCTGTGTGATTAGCTGTCTGTTAATTCACATATCCGTGCCCCCCCTCTATGAGTGTTGCCGTGTGTTGTGGGATTATTTGTCAGGAAGGGGGGGGGGGGGGGGGGGTTTGGCTGATGATACTGATATCGCCCTCAACGAAAGACTGCTCAAGAAGCTTTCGTCTCCCATCCTCAGGCTCTTGTCTTATATTTATTCTCCTCTCCCCTTCTCATTATCCGTAGCTAATGGCCCACGTGGCTAGCTGCGGGTTGGACGCCTTTATCCACCAACCAAATGCACCAAATTGAAAATAAGAGCAAAAGGGGTAAATAGTGAGTAATTAGTTTCTACTATTTATTTTTATCATCTTGGGCTCCACCGTTTGGTCGATCTCATGTCACGTGGCCAGAAACATGCCACAAACCCTTAGATGAGCCTTCCAGTCTGGTGCCTGGTACTATGTGCTCATGGTCAATTCGTGTGCTTTGGGATAGAAGACGCTCAACTTTGGTTCCTAGACTTTACATACTGCTAGCACTATTGCTCTAGCCACTATTTTTGCTAGCGACTAGCTTGTCACTTGATATACCTCCTCTGTATCGCTTAACCCCTCCTTCCACTTCGTCAAGATTGAATCGTTAGCCATGTTATTAAAACGCCACCAGAGGGATGTCGATGACCAGCTGGAAGACTCTGGGCATAGTGAGAAACGTCTAAAGTATAGCAAAGATAGCCCGGCTTCGGCTGGATGCTATGAGAGATGGCAAAAGCTGGAGTCTGCCATCAGTTTACGCCATGATGGCTATTTCTCTGTCTTGTCCGACGAAGTCGTGCTTCGCATTATGGGCTATTTGACTATTGACGAAGTTCTATCTTTGTCGACAGTCTCCCGGCGAATAAGCAGCATAGCTGATGATTCTCAACTATGGCGTTCTTTGTTCCATCAGCATTTTGCTAGGCCAAGAGCCATGCGAATTTTGGGCCAACTTAAGAAGCACAAACAAAAGGTCTTGCTATGCAATGGACTCTTGAAGGCCAGAGGACAAACTGGAGATATGCCGATTTCTAGCCATCGGGCCCATGAACTCACTGACTGGAAATCGAAGTATAAGTTGCAGTACAACTGGGCCAAGGGCAGATGCCATTACGAGGAGATGACAGTTGAAAAGAAGGCCCCTCGTGGCCCTATGCCCTCTCCACGATATGCCCAAAATGGACTGATTGGTATCGCGTCATCAAATCACGGATTGAGAGTTTTTTCTATAAAGGAGCGCCTTTTCATTGCAGAAACACCGCTGTTAGACGGGGTTCCAACGAGCCTGTCGCTTGATTTCACCTTGACAGACAGCCACCAGCCATTAGTCGTGGTTGGGTTTGAGAAGGGGGCGTTTGCGGTCTGGAAGTTGGAAAGACGCTCGGAATCTTACCTTAAACTAGTCCTAAGACATGACGCAAAGGAAGGTATCGGCAACATCAACAAGATCGATTGTTCGTTTCCGTACGTCATTGCAAATGTGAGCCCAGACAGGGTGCAGATATTCGACATTGGCGGGGCGTTTGATGCAACTCGCGGAACACTGGACTCCCCAGTTGCAAGGCCTACTCTTGTATCAACGCTTCGTGGGAATTACAATAGAATCGGATCTTTTTCCACCAGGCATCACTCTGCTTCATCAACAACGATCAGTATTGCTTTCTCGTCATCCTCTGTCCATGGATGGTGCATTGGGCTTCAAGAACTACACATTAAGAGACAGGATGGGCCAGACCTTCCTAAAGTTGTGCTCCATAGCACTCGCTCTTTTATGAGGCCTGCGCAGACATATGCAAACACGGCATCGGCTATCGTGAACGGCAGCGTCCCATCTCCGGCACTACGCCAACAGCCGCGGTCACTTGATTATAGTCACCCGTACTTGGTTGCTACGCTTCCGGACAACACTCTTATGCTTTTTATTTCCCAGTCTACGGAGGAATCGTTGACCATAACGGACGGTGTGCAATTGATGGGAAGCACATCGGCTATTGCAGGTGCTGGGATCACATCCCGCGGAAAAGCAGTAAGCATCTCAAAATACACAGATGAACTTCGGGTATGGGATCTTGAAGCACTTGGCTTGCTTATGGCTTCTCAGGCCATGGAGATCAGTAAAATGCCGAGATCACCCAAGCTCAATCATAGACGAATATCTACGACAGGCGTTGGCAGAACCCGGGACTGGACGGCTTTATCCATGGCCGAAAATACACTTGTACGCCCAAGACCAGGCTGCAAGAAAACGATGCCCATTGCCCACGCGCATGAAGATAGTTGGTGCGAATGGAAGAGCGATAGATTTTGGACTGGGTTCGATGATGAATATGTAGCTGTATTGAAGATACTTGAAGATGGGACGGAAGCCTTGACGCTCTATGATTTTACTTAGCGTCGATCGTAGGATTAGCTTTTCTGGGCAGCATCGCAATACCGCCACTTGGACAACTACTACATCTCCTGACGATACATATGGCAGCTTTGTATGCTGCAAGAAGCTATGATGACTCATGATGAGGCTTACTTGTGGAAGGCTTCACTTTGGGTTATATAACTGTTTGTAGTATTCTAGTTTTAAGGCCTTGAAGATGTGGTGATGGGGATTTTACGGGAGCACGGCAGTACCTGATGGAAACAAGACAGACTGTGGAGCGCGCAGAAGAACATGCAACGACGTCATTCGTGTAGGTGAGTGGAGTTGAATGTTTTAGAGGCCCGATTTCTCGTTGGATATACATCACATGACAAATGGAAACGATACAATAGGAATATAGGGACGGATTGGATGTGCTAGGTTGGGGATATGTGCAAAACAAGGCTTGCAAGAAACATTTCAGCCAATGCTTAGCCACTTGTGTTGTGGTGTTTTGGTGCGCTGGTTTCGATTGTTGGTTGTTGAGTTCTCGCAGCATTGAGAAAAAGAGGGCAACGCCATTGTAGAGCAAAAGATTGGGCCTGGACATCCTGTTTGTCTCTTGGGCAGAGGAGTGCCTTCTAATAAACTGATTTGATGTCGGTTAGGCAAGTTCAAATATTATTTTGTTATCGAAATTTTGAGTGTGGAAAGTGGCATGACAAGTAGGAAAGCCGGGTGACTGAAGCGTTGGTGTGCTGATTGATGCTGATTGGCTTACAACTGCGATGAAACAACCGCATTGAGCCTGACGACGGTGAGGCTTGGTTTTAGTATCCTTATAAATTGGCAAATACGATGTACATGTAATTGTACATAGGTACACATACATATGTGTATATACTCAAGATTGTGCAGTGCAACTGGACTGGGGAAGAAGGATTGGGAGTGAAAGAGAGGCTGCCCATGGATGACGCACAAGCCTTCCCAAGGTGGGAACAAGATAAAATATTAAGCAAAGAATGGAAATCTACCAAGGTCTCATTTGAGCGGCCTTTGTAAGAAGAAGGAAAAAGAAAAAAGAAACATATCGGCGCTGTAGCCGCGTAGAAAAGAGGGGTTGAGGAGTAGAAGGTGTGTGTGTGTGTGTGTGGGGTGGGGAGTGGGAGGGGAGGGGATGGCTGGCTAGATTGTCACGTTATAACCTTAGCTGTATGGTTTCTTTATTGCGCTTTTATCTTTTGGGTTCTGCCTTCTATTTTATCCTCTACTGCTTGTATTCGTGGCGAGTTGCAATCAGGATATCGGATATCTATCTGACTTCTCTTTTTTCACTGTCACCTGATCTTGTCGCCGCTGTCCTTGTGTGCAGCGCTTCCCTGGCCTGTTATCTTCCCAGAAGCCGCCAGGGCACGTCACGTAGAAGGACATGCTAATTAGCATTGAGGTTCTTGCTCTATTGCCCTTACATATAACTTTCGTATGCTGGACATTTAAAAAGCTTCAAAACAAGCACAAAAGAAAGGCCTCTTAGCAAAATATGCAGGGACATCAGGCAGGGCGATCGGGTATGTCTGCAGGAGCATGTATACAGCTGAGTGTATATGGGCTGGATAAGAGAATTAAAGTTTAGGTGTGTTTTGACTCAATCATAATACTTGCAGTGGATGTGCAAAGTAGCATTTCCTGAAGGCATTAAGATAAGGACCAAGTATTTCAGTAAGAAGGGAGAAGTCCGGTCATTTTTGCTTGTGGAAGCACGGGAAAGAATGCCCACAAGTACTGCCAGGCTAGCGTGTATACAGAGTATTAACATGCACTACGCATTTGCATTTCGGGCACATTTGTTTTGGGCTGTAAGTCTAATCCGAAATAAATCTACTATGTGCGTGATAGGTTATTGAGACGACTGTGTGGAGGCCGACTTACCCAAATAGCCTGATGAGGTCACCAGTATGAGAGAACAAAGGGCATTGGTAGGAGAAATGTTAATGAAAGACCAATGATATTATCTCCATTCTATTGGATTGATAGATTGATATTTGGCCTGGATATTAGGCTATGGAGGAGATGGGCCTCAGGATGGATATTATATTGCCTGGGAGCAGCTAAGATTAGGCAGCTCAAGAAGGCTGGCCACATCAATGATAGGCTAGTGGGCAGCACATACTTGGTGACCAAGACTCCTGCTTCGTCTACTCCTGTCCTCGATGCCAGAACGCTGGCGACAACCATTATTATGTTGGTACGATAACATGCGTAACTTGCTAAATATAGGATTTCCTCATTTTTTATTTTGTCGCTGTTTATGTTGGTGTGATTTGATAAGCCTGTCTTGGATGACTTACAGCGCAGCCAGTCAGTAAGTAGGCTCTCCTCCTCACTTGGCGTTGGCTTCTCCCTTTCTCGAATTTGCTTACCCCAACTCGCTTTCTCCTTGGGCTTGTAGGGGTGGGTTTCAGAGGGCGAGGATAAGAGGAACAAGCAACATGTGATTGATGAATGGCGGTCCTGCTACTTCTCTTGTGGTTGGTGAGATGGAGGGGATCAAGTGGCTAGCTGAAAGTTGGGGTTTTACCCCTTCCTTCTCCAATGACCAAAGACGGAGGCCAAGGAAAAAGGAAGGACAGACAAGGGACGGGTTGCGGGCTTCATGTTTGTTCTCTAGTATACTTGGTTTTTGTGTTTTTGTGTTTTTTTTTCCTTTTTTTCTTTTTTTTCGTCTTCTTTCCAAAGCTGGCGGCGTTGTGGCATACTGTCGGCTTAACAGCTTGGTGTCGCGGAAGCGGCGTCGGCCTAAAACATGAATCGTAGTTAGTTACAAAGTCAACAGCGCTGGTCCAATGGGGTTCTAATGAGTTGACAGTAGATAGGATGCTAGGCCAGTAATGTGATTCAGGAACGCGAAACATATGATGGCATCTAGTGCTAGTTATTGCCATATGGAAAAAAAAATCATGTATGCAGGTAGTGGTGGCTTGTTGGGAAGCCTGGTCTAGCTCACTAGTCTCTTACAAGGCAAGAGAAAGAAATGTTGATGACTCAATGAGCCAAGCCATCCAATTGCACTGTCTGGATTAGGCAGTTGTAGGACATTTTGGAGCAGTTGAACAACCAGAATCAAAAGCAAGACTGAATGAGAGACAGACAGGCAAGACAGGCAAGACAGGCAGGACAGGCAGGACAGGCCACAGGACAGGACACAGGACAGGACAGGACACACAGGACAGGCTCCTAGTGATTAGTGAATGTAGCAGTGAGTTCGCCATGCATCAACATCTAAAGTAGCTAGCAGAAAAGGCAATGGGATGATGGCATACACAAAGCAGAAAAAAGCCTAGTGAAGGTCAGATCGGGAAAGAGGCAAAAATGGAGTCTAGGCTAGGCCAAGCAGGCTAGATGGACATGGAGTGATAAACACTTGAATGCAGGACTATAAATGCTAAATAGAACGCTCAACACTTGGTGGACAGCGTTCAAGAGGCTGTTTATCACAGGAAATGCCCCAGCCACACAACGTCGGGTCGAGGATTGCGCGGCAAAAACAGCCGTGAATTCGAGCTTACCAAGACTATCCTCAAGTCTCCGCCCAGAGGGGGTCGGCTGGATCATAATGATGCATCATCAAAACAAAGTTGTGCTGCTAGAAGCTCCCAGGATAAAGAGGAATGGGCAGCTAGGCCAGGCATAAAGTGGTAAAGTGGTAAAGCGGGCCACTTTCACATGGCCACCCACTTAGCTCCTTGCAACACAACAGACAGGCTAAGATATCAACGAGTTTAGAAGGGGTTCCTTAGCAGTAGGTAACCATGTTGACAGCGTTATTTTCTCAAGGGGTAGTTATAATGTAGAGAGAGAGAGAGAGAGAGATGTGGAATTGGGGGAGGAGGGAGGGGGGGGGGGGGGGGTATATGCGCCGTGGCAGAGTGGGACTCCATGAGGGGAGGGGAGGGGAGGGGAGGGGGGGGAGGGGGGGGGGGGGGGGGGGGGGGGGGGGTTGCTTTATCCGCTGCAGCCTACGAGGCAGGCAGGTAGGCATAAAATATGTATAAGGAATGTGCATACTTGTGTAGGACAAGTGAACAAGTTGTGTAAAAGTACGTGCACAAATGGCTGGCTGGTGGTTAGTGCAAGGCTTGCTGGCCCTTCCACGGTATAATTGTATGTCTCACCATTACATCTTGCCCAATGGCCTGTATAAGCCATGCAATGGAAAACATGGAGTGATTGAGGGCTGCTAATGTTACGAGAGAGGCTAGAATGGCAATGGCAGCAGGTCAGAGAGCGCGCAATGACATGAAACTGTGGTGCAAGAGCAAGCAGAAGCGGGCAATTTTTTTTGGGCGGGGGGAGGGGGGAGTGCACAAAAGTAGAGGTTGGCTAGCAGGCTTGCGAAAAAGGCCTCCAAGATGGATGGGGTGAGGGCAAAACGCGAACAGTATTTGGGGGACCTGGGCTGGGAGACCTGGGCTGGGGGACCAATAGAGGAGGGGAGGAAGGAAGACAGGCTTATACGCCTCGCAAAGCCAGGACGCTTAGTAATCAGCTAGACAGGACTGCAATGAGCATTACTTTATGCAGTTGCAGACGCTGCAGACGCCCAAAGAGGAAGCGGAATCTCAACATACATGGGGGCATATGGGTGACTAATTGCCTCCTGCTTCTCACTCGCGCTGGTCTGATCTGATACAAGTCCGGGCCTGCATGGGTTCTTTTTGTTTTGTATGTCCAAGATAAGCACTGATAATATGTTGGGGTCCCTTCCGTATTTTATTTTTCCTGAGCTGAGCGAAGCTGGACAGAACAGAACGCCTGGAGAGAACTATCAAGAGGTGGTTCCAGATAGCAATTGGGGCGCCTTCCTGTGTTTTCGGGGCGCCTGTGCCTGCCAATTGACGCTGCTATGCACATGCGAACACGGGTCTGAAGTGTAAAATAGAGATAGAAGCGACATGGCTGGCGGGTGTAGATAAAATAAAATGCATGGGTAGGATAATCACATGCTGCGTATGGCTCTAGAGCTAGAACACCACTTGGGTCAGGCGACGGTCTAGTTTCGTTTGAGAAGTGGACAGGAAAAAAAGCAGACAATAAGTCCTCATGTTGCTGTTTATTGCAACAAGCAAAAAAGTACAGGCATAAGCAGGCAAGATAAAATCAATTGGGATTTGGTTTAGGCAGTAATGCTCTTGATGCAGGAGAGATTACACACACAATAAGAGAAAGCGAAAGAGGAACAGGAAGATGCGAGTAAACAGCAAAAGAAGAGAGGGGCGAGAACTTGGAGGGGGGGGGGGGGGGAAAAAAAAGNNTTTAGAAAAAAGAAAAAGGGGGGGGGGGGAGGGGGGGGAGGGGGGGGGGGGGGGAGGGGGGGGGGGGGGGGGGGGTAAAAGAAAGCGGGCATAAAGACAATCACAAGAACGGCTTAGCCATGGCGTGCTGGGTATTCGAGCTGTCGCTCGCTGAGTTGTGAGAGCGAATAAGGTCGAACAAAACTAGGCCAAGCACAAATGCAAGTATATATGAGAGCCTTCGCCCTTGTTTTTTGCAGGCGCCTCTTTTGCCAGCCTTTGTTTCTAACCTATGCGCCTTTCTTCACTGTTTCTCTTTCCCTCGTCTTTCATCCTTTCCTCTTCTTTTATCTTGCTGCGACTGGTGTGCATGTCACACTATCTTGCCTCGCTTTGGGCTTTTTTCTTTGCATTTTCTTGGCTAGACTTGTGCCAATTGCTCAGAGCGACCGTCAAAGCATCGGAATATACATCCCACGCAGAGAAGAAGCTCTAATTCGACTTGCTGGGCTTGGTCTACTGGCCTGTTTGCGAACTTGGGCCCAAGTTTTTGTGACGTCAGTTTCAAGAGGTTTTGCTCGCTCTCGTATCGTTGCCATTCCTGCTCTAGCCTGTCCCAGACACAGACAAGCCTCTCTCAATTCTTACCCACGTTTGACTATAGCGTTGGCTTTTAACCGCTGTGTCGCGCCGTCCTGTAACCTTTCATTTAATATTGCCTGTCTTTATATATATCAGACGCTTCTTCCAGCTCTTATTCAGGGCACCGGTCGCTTTGCTCATAAATTCTTTCCTGCCGCTCCTGAGAACTGCGCTCGTCTTTGTCTCCGTCTTCTTCTTTTTCTTCGCAAGGCTTTCGTCTACTTGGAAATCCGCCTTGTGTGTGATTCATTCAACTTTATCTACCCCCCCCCCCCCCCCCCCCCCCCCCCCCAGTGGCCCCGCGCAGGGGCCGCTCACGTATAAATAAAAGTGGGTCCAGTGCCCAGAACCCCGAATCTATCCCACTTACGTCCGTGCTGTCTCTCCTTCACGTCCCTTCACGTCCGTGCTGCCTCAGAATTGGTCACGCTCACACTTTAAGACGAAAAACTGCTCCTTCTATTTAGGCTCACTGAGGCCTTTTTGCTTTTCCTTTCTTTCCCTTTCTTTCTCTTTCCATCTTTAGGCAGTACATACGTGAGGGGATGGGTGAATGGCCGTCCAATTTTTGATCGTTATAAGCCGTAAGTCCAAGAACACAGCCCCGAGCAATTGCCCTTCTGTGCATCTCGCCTTGTTTCCTAGATTGCAGACAGCAGTTCCTGTTTCCTTCAGTTCCTGTTTCCTTCTACATTCCCTTGCTCTTCTTCCTCCTACGCCATTTCCTCCATTTGTTATACTCCCAACTCCCAGTTCGCTTGTCTATTACAATAACACCCCCCCCCCCCCCCCCCCCCCTTTTTTTTTTTTTTTTTTTTTTTTTCTTCT
>PEJQ01000015.1:584889-625893 GCA_002776505.1 Ceratocystis cacaofunesta | reverse complement strand
TGCCCACCCCCCCCCCCCCCCCCCCATTTCTAACGCTTGAGACCAACAGCAAATAGCTGTCGATATTCTCTCATCTTGACCGTCGCTCAATCACACTTTCTTTTTGTTTTTGGTTAAAAGACTCGTAATCCACCTCGTTCTAGCCTCCCTTGTTCCATATTCTCTAGCGTACCATCATGTCCGTTTCACCATCCATTCCCCAGGCCGAAGCTATGCTTCAATCTGGGATAAAGCATACTGGCGTGCAATCTGTTCCCATAGCCTCGGTCTTTGATATTTCCCAGAACGTCTCGCAAACTCGGGAGCGACACGGAAAGGCCCCACCGGCCACTCCCCTTGTGTCTCCTCCCGTTATCCACTCTTGCATGGCGGCTTCTTCCTTGTCAGACCAGCTTAGTCCCCCTCCCGTAACTGATCAAAGTTTTCCACCCTATGCCCAAAACCCATTTATGTCGCCAGCTTCGAGCACTGTTGATCCCGCTACCGACGAAAATCTTAGCTCTCAACCACCATTATTTCCTGTTAGCTCACCACATGAGGAGCTGCATCAGTTGACCAGTGACATCCATGCCTGCTTGGACCGCGTAGCAGAATCGTCATATCTTAGTCAATCACAAGTTCTTTCTTCTCGCTTTGGCAGCGTACAGTTCATTGGTAGCAACTTCAACGCCATGTTTCTGAACTCTCGTCCTGAGTATACACGCGACCGCCTAGTTGAGCAGCAGCGCTTTCGCAAGGCGCGCGATATTCACCAAAAGCATCGCCAGCAACCCAAAAATACAAACGCCGCGTCTAAACGAAGGGCCTCGGTTTCCCATACCATAACCTCTTATTCCCGGCCTGCGACTTGGTCTCGTTCAGGTGTATCCCCCGGAGGCCCTATTTCTCAGGATCGAGTCAAAAAAGGCGGTGCTAGTTGTACGTCAGCTTCAACTGTGCTAGCTCGCTCTCCAGCGGGACCTCCTCCTATCGGCACTCGCTCTACCTCTCGCTTGACTGTATCAAGCAATGTGAGACCGGCTATCCAGTCACCAAGTATACCTTTGGCTATTCTCAGCGATGCTATCACCACCTCAACCGAATCTGGCCATTCGGCTGTTGGGTTAAAAGCCTTGCCTTCAACATCACCTCGCTCTCGGCGAGCTATTACGTCTGGGGCTACCCGGGGGGTTTCCGGTTCTGGGGTATTTTCTATTGAGAACTTTCCTCGCGAATCGGGACGTCGTGGAGCAGTGGCTAGCCGCGAAGACAAGAACTTTGAGAATTTGGCTGATATTTGCCCTCCTCTTTCTACACTTGATGGATTCAAAGAAGGTGCTCTTAAGGCAGAATGGAAAGGGAACCCTATCAATCTTTCCAACGATCCTAACTTGAGTCTTTTGCATCCTCTAGAGCGCACCTTGGCCTCTGTTCTCCGTCTCGACTGCGCCACTTATATAACTAGCAAGCGACGTCTCTTTTTGTCTCGTCTTGACTGCCTCGAGAGAGACAAGATCTTCCGTAAAACTGACGCGCAAAATGCTTGCCATATCGACGTGAACAAGGCTTCTCGTCTTTATGTGGCCTACGACCAAGTTGGGTGGCTTGATGCCCACTGGGTTCAACCTTTCTTTAACAAAGTTGATCTTTCGCCCGTTCAGAAAAGTGCATAGATGTCTTTTTTTTTTTTCAAATCTAAGAATATCTTCTGATCGATTACACTATTTCCCTTCCACTACTTATTTCCATTCATTTTCATCGCCTAACGCCATATATTTATTTACACTTATTTTTGCCCCGCCCATTATATCTTCTACGCCCACCACTTCTGTTCTGTTCTGTTATTTCTTTTGCCACGTCGACATCTCGTCTTTTTCTATGCTTTGTTATTTTCTGCCTTATACGCCATTGATGCCAGCTTTGTTGTATTGTATACCCTTCCCTCTCCAATTGCCTTCCTCTTTACGGCCTATAGTCAATCTCCTGTTTGCTTTTCAACCCTCCCCCCTTTACCCCCAACTATATCTGCCTCCAGCCCTGTTCTTGGTTCTATTTCTTTTTTCCTTCTACTATTAGCTAACACTCTTCCTCTCACATCCCCACGACCCGATATGTTGAATCAAGCCTTTTTTGCTTCCATTTTTGCCCCTGTTTCGCTATTTCAAATGGGTTCCAGTCCTGTTTACTCATCAAATTTTCCTGTTTCGTAATTCCCTTTTTTTTCATGTCGGTTTTATTCCCTTCATCCCTATTACCATGGATTTTTCATTTATTTATACTTGGTCATTCAGTACATCAATCAATTTGTCAGAGTCTGGTGCTCCTTCTGAGTTTTTTTTCCTATAAGTTTCTAATACTCGTACTTTAAATTGAACATATGAACACCACAAAATTCTTTATATTAAACAAAGTCGTCTTAGCTCATGTAACGTGCATAGTGGAGTCGACCCACATCACGGCCCCGCCTACAAAAGCATCACCATGGGCCGGGATCGGCATTGAATGCCCGGATATGACGTCACTAATTAACACCCAAGACTAAAAGCATACAGAGACCTCGATCATCTGTTTCCCAAGCCTTGCACAGCTGCCATCCATTTTTTTTCATCGGATCTAAAGGAGATAGCGTTAGCATGTTTGGTTATTGACAACAATTTATAGGACCTTGGGGACTTACTCGTTAAACTGAAGAAGCCTCCCAAGCACTGGCACCAGCTGCGATCTTAATTTGGCATCCTTTTGCTCCAGAAACTGCAGCATGATTGTTTTGATGTACATAGCATCAGCCGCTCCATTCGAAGTTGGTGCGTTGCTAGGCGCTGTCGAGTCAATGGATGTTCTGCTTGTAGAAGACCCTAGTCGTAATTGGGCAGCCTTGAGGTCCCGCATGGTGCGATCGAAGCGTTGCTTTGTCTCGTCTAGAAGCTGTCGCATTTCTTCTTTCTTAGCCTCAGCATGATGCAGTTGCTTTTCCGATGCTTCTAGGGCTGTACGGAGTTCCGATACGGCATTCTGCATTTCTTTCAGATCCTTAACAGCACCCGACTCCGCACTTTCTAATTTTTCGCGGTGATGGCGCCACTCATCTTCGTGGGATTTAAGTTCCTCGTTTTCTGTACTCAGGTGTTTTAAATCACGCTCCAAGTCGCGCATCTTCTTTTTCAATTCTTCGGTTTCTCTCGTCTTGCGCCGGGCCAAGGCACTTGACTCGTCTTCAATGCGATCTCTCTCTTCCTGGGCTGCTTCAAGACGTGTTCGGATTTCTCGTACTTTATTGTCTGCCCTTTCATCAACATCGGCAAGAAGTCTGCGCATGGTCTCACCCTCTCGGGTGCGCTCATTGAGCAAGCGCTGCACTTCTACTAGCTCTTCTCCTACTGACTCAGCCTGTGATTGGGCTTCACGAAGCTGAACTCGAAGTTCACTAGTTTCATCTCGCATGCTGCTAACAAGAGACTGGACATTGACATACTGCTTAGTCTTAAGATCGACTTCACTTTTGTACGATTCCTTTTCACGCTGTAGTTTTTCGACTTGATCTTCCAGATCTTGAACTGTAGGTCGAAGCTTTTGGATTTCCTGTTGTATCTTTTGGAGATCACGAGAAGCTTTCTCCTCCCGGGCGGCAATCTCAATCTTCTCAGCTTGCGCTCGTCGCAAGTCACGACCTGCAACTCGCTGTGAATCTTCAAGTCGGAGGCGAGTCTTCTCATCGCTAGCCAATCTTTCACGCAGGGCCTTTATCTCGGACTCGCGATCAGCACTGATTCGCTGGGTACGGGTGAGCTCCGAACGGACATCCTTTTCGCGCTTTTCCAGCTCAGTTATACGAGTTGCTTTAACAATAAGCTCTGCCCTAGCTGATTTAAGAGCCTCTGAATCCTGGCGGAGACTTTTCAATTCAGGCTGGGCTCGCTGAAGAACTTCGTGGAGTTCAGTGAGTTCTTTGAATCGTTTTTGAGCTAGAGATTGAGCCACAGAAAGGTCGGACTTAAGGCTGTCAGAGCTAGACTTTAGCTCATCGTACTCCCCCTTTAGCTTATCAAACTCTTCCTGGAGCTCTCCGCCCTGGGACATCTGTTCCTCAATCTCCTTGATACGGGTACGTAACGAATCCCGCTCTTGACTCAACTCCTTGATCTTGGCTTTTGAAACGACATGTTCCTGTCCAATTTCTAAAAGCTCATCTCGAAGAATTTCGATTTCCTCACGGAGTGTTTCTGTATCCTTGTGCTGTTTCGTCAACCTTTTGATTTGGTGCTCTTTGCTAGCAACCTCGGCTTCCAGGCGAGTGATTTCTGCTGTCAAGCCTTGAACAGATACAGCCGGTATCGGGGTAGGTACAGGTGAAACAGGCTGTGAAGGGATGGGTGAAGCTGCAGCAGAACTTGATGGTAGAGCTAAACTGGTCGCGCCATTTTTCTTCTTCTTCTTATTCTTCTTCTTCGATCCACCAGCTGCCGCCTGCGTTTTATCCTGGGAAGGCACGACTAACGGTTGGATTGGAACACCAATCTCAGGCGTAGTCCCATTTTCGGTTGTGACTGCGGTAAGCTTTACTTCAAGTTCGGCTATGCGAGCCTCATCCACTTTTTTAGCCAACTTGAGTTCATCAATATTGCCCTGGAGATCTGCTACGGTAGCCTTCAAAGAGTTGGAAGTTGCGTTGACGGTATCAAATTCCTTTTGGAGGCTTTCTGACGCGGCTGATGATGTAGCTAGTTTGGTTTCGAGTTCATTTATTTCGCCAATGTCATGCTGGTGAGTAGCCAGGGCATCAGACTTGGAAGCCTTTAATTGATCTTCCACCTTTGAAAGGTTAGTACTCGTCACTGATAGCTCCTCTTCCTTAGACTTCAACTCCAAGGTAAGAGACTTGACTTTTTCCGAAAGCGCCAGAAGGCCAGTAGAGTGTGATTTTTCCGCAGCATCAAGATTCTGTTCCGCCAGCAAGGTAGCCTGTTTGGCAATATCAACCTCAGCCTCAAGATTTGAAATTCTGGTGCGCAAAGCAACTAAAGCAGCGGAACTGGTTTCTTGGATTTCAGAATCAAACAAGAAAAGTTCCTCTGAATTTTTATTGGTATCGTCGACATCCGCTTCAGCATTGGTGCTGTTGTCCTTAGCAGATAGCTTCTCATCCAATTTACCCTTCGTAGTTGTGAGCTCAGCGTTAAGAGATTTAAGCTGATCTGCCTGCGCAGCTTTTTCCTTTTGTAGGCCATCGTTTTCCGTAGTTATTCGTTTGAGCTCCTCCATTAGCATATGGCTTTTAAGATTAGCCTGATTTAAATATTCAGCAAATGCTTCGGGGTCGCGAATGGATGTTAAAGGCGTATTTTCCTTAAGGACTTGTTCAAAGGGTTCAATTGACGTAGCTCGTCCGTGAGCAATACGATATGATCGCAAAAGTTCTAATAATCGATTGAATCAGAGGGGGTTTCGATGAAGGACTGATCCATATTCTAACATTACCTGTATATGCGCCTTCAATCTTTTCGAGCTTTCGCAGCTTAGTTCGAACTTCAATAGGCAGTTCTGTAGAAGAGCCTGCCTCTGATTTCGAGACTGTTGATGATTTCCCTATGGATCGGGCATCCGAAGGCTTTTCATCATGGTCATGATTAACTCGTTCGACGCTGGTTCTTCCAACGTCATGATCCTGGGGAGTAGACTGGGGGTCCATTACAACGTTCGACTTGGACAAATGGGGCTGCTTGAGTTCTTCACTGTCGTTGTCGAGTAAAAAAGCCGCTTCAAACACTGAAGGATCGGGATTCGCAGCCGTATTGTTGTCGCCAAAGTTCTCAGTCGGTTTTTTGCGAGGTCTATGAACAGCGGAAGCTGCCTTCGTAAGTGGAGTTGATAGCTGACGCGTTGGGACCACGTTAGGAGAAGCAGAGGTTGTTTGGTCAGAGAGAGCCTTCATACGGGCTTGCTCTTCAGCAATGGTTCGGTCAATTGCACCTTTGATTCGCTGCCGTGGGTTTAAATATAAATCATTAGTAACGAAAATTGAGAATAGTCAAGGGAAGCCTAAAGTCAGTCGTCACTATACCTGGAACATCCTCGAAGATGACGAGGAGTATGAAGACTACAACGTCGGTGATGCTGGCCAAACCCTAAATAGATCAGAGAGCCAATTAAATGTCTACAAATATGTGAAATGTTTCCTATAAGCGAAAATGTTCGAAAGTGATGGAGACTGAAAAAAGAAAGCACTAAGCGTGCTGTTAACTAGTTGTTCGCACTGGATTGCGAAAGTTAAGAAGATGGGGTTTGGCGCGAAGGTAGATTTGGAGCTTAAGGGTCCCTGAGCTTTGACAGATGAAGAGGGTTAGGTTAGTCACTAATGGAGGCAAAGTAATTTTGATGCAGGTTGTGTCTACCGAATATATGAACGCCTAGATTTGACCTATGCATAAGATAATTGGGATTTCTTTTTCATGAGTGTGATGTCTTTAATACCAAATGCTTTGTCGATGTGTGTATTGAGATTGCATATGTTTAGAGCTGATTTGTTTTCCATTTTCTACAGGAAACATGAGCACGACAATGTGGGAACAATCAATATTACATCTCATTGCCCCTTGGTAATATTTAATATTAGAAGGCTAGGCACACCACAAAGCTACCAATACATAATCTAGTCATTAAAGCGGTTAAACGTCGGGCGTTCAGAGCTCTTGGGGAGCTTTTAACAAGTAGCTAGGTGCAGGTCCCACTTTGATTTTAAGCTCTGGTCCAATTATGACAATATCGTTGACCTTAAATACTTTCTGTCTGAGTATGATTTATATTACATCTTACACACGCATACCTTTATACTTTCGTCTTCGGTACTGAACGCCATATTTAAACGCGCCCAAAATTGATGCGATACGGTCTCAGTAACTATGGTGTCTTTCTGGCCATGGAGTGTAAGTCTTTCTTCAATACTCAATTCAATGGATATCCTCAATATGAGAGCTGTTCTTCGCTTCCTGTTATCAATTTCTCGGACAAAGAGTTATCAATGATCTCTGAATGCCTGATTGCTAACTGCTTGCTCTGAGTTTTAGAGGAACTCTTCATCCACACTCGATTTCGAGAAGACGTTGTCAGCCCTTTCCATAAAGATTTCAACAGCGCAGACTAGACTAGATTCTACTCGCACACGGGCTCGTCGAGTCAAGGTATTACTTGTACTATATCTTACTTTCGCCTACTTAGTCTATGTAATTCTGGCTTTTCTCGTTGTTGGCTCACGAGAGATGGGCTCTTTGGAATGGACAGGTGTATCAGGTGCCCCAGTAGTGTGAGTAGACGCCTTACCGAAAAGGCTCTGATCGTGACAGCCTCAAATCTAACTATGTATTATCTGTTTAGAATATATCTGGCGCGTTATACTGTAGCCACCTACTACGATTTCCGGCTCGACACGTTGGAAACTCGGCTAAAAGAGCTCCAGGCCGAACGTGAGAAAACGATACAGAAGCTAAAGGATGCTACGAAGTACGACAGTACTATGGAGTTGCTAGAGAAATACGGAGGTGGATCCAAGTCAAATAAGTCACCTGAAAAGTCAATAACATCCGCTGCTGATCCCAAAGCGAAGTCTGGCGGTGCGGCTGCTGCCCCGAAACGAACAAATCAGCCCCCACCACCAACAGCTAACATCAATCGCGTTACATCTTCTGGTGCCTCAATAATTCGTAACACGGGAGCTTCAACCCCTTTGGCGCAAATCGAAGTTAGCGAAGAGTTTGCCCCTAATGCATTTGGAGACCTGGCTTCTACCCAACTTACAATTCCCAACCCTGTACAACGGACAGCGTCCTCACAAATACCCGGAGAATCTCATTGGTACGACCGAATCCTTGACCTACTTTTGGGTGAAGATGAAAAAGACCCTAAAAACCGAATTATTCTCATGTGTCAAAAATGCCGCCTGATCAATGGTCAAGCGCCCCCGGGGGTAAAAAGTCTCGAAGAAATAGGTATCTGGAAGTGTATGTCTTGTGGGGCGAGCAATGGCAAGTTGGATGAAGGTGTTGAAATTCTTGATGCTGTTTTAAAGGCAAAAGAAACTGCTCAAGCTGGAAGTAACATATCTTCCCCCGGAGTCAACAGTGACCGAACTTCGTCATCATCATCACAATAGCAAAGATGCCCCATATTCCCTCCTGTTATTAGTCTTGGTACATAATATACACTGTAGTCACATGTGCTTAACTTTAGTTTCTCCTTTGACATCTCATATTAAAAGTTAATAAGTAGCAGTCTATTTTATTTAGTATTATGGATCCATCATGTCCACAGCCCGCATGACAGATACAAATAGTGCAATGACTAGAACAAATAAAAAAAAGCAGGATCTACAGCACCTGTCAAATGATGGCATCATGTAGAGAGATAACAGGGTATAGAGGAATAGGATAGATGGAGGCTTGTGAGTGGTGAAAGTTACTAGCATGAAACTCATGATGCATTTCTCTCAAGCCGTGGATTTTGGAGGATATGTTGATATCATTGGCAAGGGTTAAATCGTAATGCACAAAGTTTAAATACTCAAGACCATCCGTATTTACTCGGGCTTCTTTCCAACCATGAGATACATGGGGGTGAAAAGATGCTGGCGGGCACCAGCGACGAGGCAGTCAGCAGCGACAGCTAGCGAATCGGCAGTCTTCATAGTTCCTGGAGGGGCAATCCGAAGAAGCTCAAGGGCACCAGAGAGCTTGTGCATGAATGTACGACCCCACTTTGTCATGCGGACAATGGTAAATACATCGCCGACAGACTGGATGTATTTCAACTCTCCAGATAGGGGCCAGTACCAAGGGTAAGGGTCATCGCGATCTGCGAGGTCTTCGTGATGCAGAAGTTCAAACCCGGCAGCTTTCATTGCAGCAACACCTTCGGAGATTTTGCACATGTTGGATATACCATCGCCAAGTTCGATTCCAAGACGAATTTCACGATGGGCGATGTTGTCATTGTCATATTCATCCGTCATGAGCCATTCATAAACTCCGAAAATACCACCTGGCTTAAGCACGCGGTAGATTTGGCTGTAGACACCCTCGAGGGTTGGAGCATGGCAAGTAGCTTCAATAGCGTACACAGCATCGAAACTATTGTCAGGAAATGACATTTGCTGGTAGAAAGTTCTAGTTTAACTTGATGAACGTGGAAAACAGGGGGTAATATACGAAAACATACCATGAAATCACCTTTGACAAATGCCAATTGGTTAGAAAGACCTTCCTTTTGGGCGTAATGGGTAGCTCTCTCAATCTGGTAGTCATTGTTGTTCAGACCCGTGACATGGCAGCCAGTGAACTTGGCAATCTCTCGGGCAGGGCCACCGACACCACATCCGACATCGAGAACCTTCATGCCTTCTTTAATCCCGATAGAATGGGCGAGATAGTGCTCGTGACGTGCAATAGCCTGGCGGAAGGGTTCGCCGTATGCGAAGCGGCAGAAGTGGAATGATTGGCCCCAGCCATACTCGTAAAGATCCGTTGCTAGGTTGTAGTAGTGTCTGGTTAATGTAGCATACTCGGCAGTACGCTCCTGTGAGGTCAAATTTCATGTGTTAGTATTCTGATGTTTACCCAAGAATTTGCTCCTAACTGTTTGCGCTTTCTCCTGGATAGAGTAGCAATTTGTTGCAAAACTTACCGCACGAGTCTCAGCGGTTTCATCCTTGGCAGCTTTGTTATCCCAATGCTTGAAATATTCATCAACTGCAACTTGCTTAGCTGCCCGATCCTTCTTCATCATAGCAGCGATACCTCCAGAAGCCTGGGCACTTTGGCCGTGCATGGCTCTGTTGAAAGCAGCATCGCGCGTGTGATCCTCGCGCTCAAGGGCTGAAGTAGTAGAAGACATGGCAGAAGTGATGAATAGAGGTATTGTCTCTTGAATGAAGAAAGAAGTAACAAGAGAAGGCGATAAGAAGGGCAAGCTGAAGACTAAAGGCGAGGGAAAAGGATACCGAGAAGAGTAGGGGGAAGGTGATGCAGCAATATTTGGGTCTGCGAAAACTAGTTTATATAGACAACAAATTTGTAGGGCGAAGATGTAGAGCAAGTATTAACTAGCGTCTTGAACATTGTCCACGTTGTACGAGTAGCCCCCGTTCATCTTCTTTTGGACCCACCTGCTGACATGTGCAATAACAGATAAAGAAATCAAGAGGTAAATCGTACCCCCTGGATTTCCCCCCAGTGATAAGCATCCCTTGGTCTACAAATTTGACAACTTGTCTCCATAGTAAACTTCATAAGAAAAAGAATAGACAAGAAGCATTCTGAAGGCAGTAACTATAACCATGGATGTTGGTGGGTGGTAAACACAATGTAATGAATACTATAGTAAGCTCAATACAGATGGAGAAACCTAGATGAGTATTATAGAGGGATTTCTGTTCAAGCCGACTCGGTGCGAATACGCAGCATTGTAAATTACATTTGTTGTTATATTGTATAGCTGTGAAGCAAATGTGATGGTCTGGTTATACCTAATTCGCTTATATTCCACATTTTGTTTATATAGGGGGTTTGGTGTTGACAGTATAGAATCAGTTGTTACTTTTGAGCGATCACGAATACGAACGCGAAGAAATTATGTAAGCAAACGCATTCTAGCTCGTTAGAAACTCGGTTAAACTCAAAACATACTGCAACTTTTTGAACATCTTCATCTTAGAGCTCGTCGGATACCAGACAGTGTGCGTCAGCCAAACACACATAGGATAAATCTTCATAACATGGCACAAGCACTTTACAGGAGTTTATTGCGTGCAACACGCATTGCTTTCACTGGTGAGCTAGTGATTCTTGTCATGAATATCTGTATACTTACTGATATACTATGATTTAGGGGATGGGCGAACGTTGTTAGCAGCACGCCAAAAGATTCGTCATGAATTTCAACAAAAAGCGTCGCTTTCGCCGTCAGACCCGGCTTTTGGAAAGGCAATCAAGTATGCCCAAGATGTTGCTCTCATCCTAAGACATAATGTTGTCCAAGGTCAGAGTGATGGTAATGATCTCTATAGTAGGTTAACTGATTCCGTTTACTGAAACGAAACGAAGGGGATTTGGCTCTAACACATGACAGGGCTAAATATTCATGATGATATAGAGAGAGGTGACAATGACAGCGTTAAACATTCCACTAGCAAACTGGCAAATAAAACTGGAGGTTGTGGTTGTAACTAGGTTAGATTCACATACTACTCAGTATGTTGTAAGTCGGCAATTTGATAATGCGTCGATATTTCACCACATAATGCGCAGAACTGAATTTTTGACTGTCCATAAAACAATGTGTGTGTTGGTGCGGCTGTAACGTATTCGTGGCTATGAAATTCTGAATTGTTTGGTGTTGTCTGTTGCCTTTGACCTGCATCATGCATCCAGACTACTCTTTATGAAAATAAGGAAGTGAACCTGTGATTTATGTCACAGAAAATGAAGTGCAATGTTCAGTCATCTAGGTATGCACAGGCTTTCTGGTTTTTTTCTTATCCAACATGTGACAGCACTCATTATGATGCAATCATCTTGACGGTTTAAATACTTATCTTAGGCGGTGAAACACGGCAGAATCATTCTTATTTCAACAGGTTAGACCTTTCTTCGACGTGCCTCATCAGCGTTGCAGCATTCAATAAACATTAATCCATCACTGGTTATCGAAATACTCGTTGGAGAGTTGCGTTTTATCAAGTTAAAAATATTTTAAGAAACCGTTCTGGAAAATCCAACCTTCACGCCGCAAATATTCGCAGATCGACATCTTTTTCTACTTTGCGCAACAGGCTTAGCATTCGACAATGCCCCCTCAAATCAAACAAGATCTCAACCGGGCGGGATGGGAAACAACCGACTTCCCATCTGTCTGCGAAAACTGCCTACCGGAAAATCCTTACGTCAAAATTCTGAAAGAAGATCACGGAGCTGAATGCAAGCTTTGCACTCGACCATTCACAGTATTCTCTTGGAGCTCTGATCGAGCACATGGCCGCAAAAAGAGGACAAACATATGTCTAACCTGCGCACGACTTAAGAATTGCTGCCAGTCATGCATGCTGGATTTATCGTTTGGACTGCCAATCGTTGTCCGTGACGCAGCTCTCAAAATGGTTGCCCCTGGCCCCTCGTCCGATATCAATCGTGAGTACTTTGCTCAAAACAATGAGCGTGCCATTGAAGATGGACAGGCTGGCATTGAAGAGTACAGCAAGACAGATGAGAAAGCTCGAGAACTCCTGCGTAAACTTGCTACTAGTAAGCCATACTTCAAATCCGGCCGAACCGCTGCCTATGAATCGGCATCAAAAGGGAGCAGTGCGCATCACGGAAATTCAGCTGTAGGAGCGGGAGTTGGGGGGCCCGGTCCCGTTCGGACTCGTGATACAAAAGCTGCCATTGCATCTGGTGCCCTTTCTGGCCGCAAATTCGCAAAATTTTCATCTTCTTTGCCACCCCCGGGACCAAATGATTGGATCCCCCCAGCTGATAAGAATATCATGTCACTCTTTGTTACTGGCATCGAAGATGACCTCCCTGAGTTTAAAATACGTGACTTTTTCAAAGCTCATGGCAAAATCAAGAGTTTAGTTTGTTCTCACATGACCCATTGCGCCTTCGTAAACTACGAGACTCGGGAGGGTGCTGAGGCTGCGGCTTCAGCCTGTCAAGGTAAAGCTGTTATCGCTGGTTGTCCCCTCAGAGTTCGCTGGGGTGTTCCCAAGTCGGTAGGTGTGATGGATAAAGAAAAAAGAGCAGAGATGCTTCGTGATGGCCGTCGAATGGCCCCAAGGTCAACCAACAACAGTGGAAACCAAGCAAATCACTCTGGTAATGACAGCACGAAGTCTGCTAAGCAAACTTCGCATGTTGCCCCGCCCCCAGGAACTGAGGAGTCGCATTACGCTTCATTAAAAGGTGAATAGAGACAATATAGGTTGGTTTTAGGCAAAGGCAATTTATTTGTTGATAAGCAGAACTGCCACAAAGAAAGTGTACTGGCCTTGCCTTTCAATTGGCCCTAGAGATTATGGTGTTGCATAATGATAGCTATGGGAATATATATTATAGCTGGTGGTGTAAAAGAGACAATATTAAATAAATAGGTGAGAGTTTTTGAATGACATGGTGCAAGCTTGGCAGTTGGCGTTCCAAGGATAACTCGTAGTCTTTCGGTGGGGCTATCTAGTTATACAGCTAATCGATAGGCCCCACTAGGCTTTTCACAATTCGTTTTGCTTTTTACCTGAAGCAATTTTTCCTTTTGCTCAAGTTGAACTCATTTATTGCCACGACTTTAATCTCGAAAGAAGGACAATATAGAAACGCAGTCACAACATGGCGTCCGTCACTATTAGTGAGCTATTAGCTCTTCAGCTGCCATCCGGCTGGACCGCCGAAAAAGATTTCAATGCCATTGGTAACCTTTCGACTGGAACTCTCCGCACGATCGAGCCTGTTGGCCCTCAATTCTTGGCTCATGCTCGTCGCGCCCGCCATAAACGTACTTTTTCGGAGGATGACCGCATCCAGGCCCAGGAAAAGGCCAAGAATGTTGAAGATGAGGATGACGGTGAGATCAGCGAGGACGAAGACCCTATGATGTTGCAGCGTGACGCCAAGGACTGGAAGGTGTGTAACCTAACAAAGATGGGAGAGAGGATATCTGTCCACCATTGCCACTCTACCTCTGCTTTCCCCCAACATGAATGCGAATAATTGCTGACTATCAATCCTTTATAACTACTAGTCCCAGGATCACTACGCCGTTCTTGGGTTGACCAAGTATAGATGGCGTGCCAATGAGGAGCAGATCAAGCGGGCTCATCGTAAGAAAGTCTTGCGCCACCACCCCGACAAGAAGGCTGCAGCAGGTCGCGTTGAGGATGACAACTTTTTCAAGTGCATCCAGAAGGCTACTGAGGTTCTCCTTGACCCCACCAAGCGCCGTCAGTTTGACTCAGTGGACGAGGCTGCCGATGTCGAGCCTCCTACCAAGAAACAAGTCGCTAAAGGCAACTTTTACAAGCTGTGGAGCGACGTTTTCAAGGCTGAAGGGCGCTTTTCCAAGATTGTCCCAGTCCCTGAATTTGGCAACGAAAACTCTACAAAGGATGAGGTCGATGACTTCTACAACTTCTTCTACAGCTTCGACAGCTGGCGTACTTTCGAATACCTAGACGAAGATGTACCTGATGACAATGAGAACCGTGACCAAAAGCGCCACACCGAGCGCAAGAACGCCAATGCTCGCAAGAAGAGAAAGGTTGAGGATAATGCTCGCCTCCGTAAGCTACTGGACGATTGCTCGGCCGGGGACGAGCGTATCAAGCGTTTCCGTCAGGAGGCAAATGCTGCAAAGAACAAGAAGCGCCTTGAGAAGGAAGCCGCTGAAAAGCGTGCACTGGAGGAGGCCAAGGCTGCAAAGGAGGCGGCCGAGAAGGCTGCCAAGGAGGCTGAGGAAGCTGCCAAGTCCAGTCGTGAGGCTAATAAAAAGGCCAAGGAAGCTGCCAAGAATGCAGTGAAGAAGAACAAGCGAGTATTGAAGGGCTCAGTAAAGGATGCTCAATATTTCTCTGAGGGTGAACCAAGTGCTGCAGTTATTGACAGTGTACTAGGTGATGTTGATCTAGTACAGAGCAAACTTGAGGCAGAGGGAATTGCTGAGCTGGCTGGTAAGCTAGCTGGCCTTTCAGTAGCATCAGAGATTAAGGCAGTCTGGCAAAGTAAGGTGCAGGAGCTAATTGCCTCTGGTAAAATGAAGGAGGGTGAGGCCAAGTCATTCATTTAGAAATGTAAACCAATGACATTTGATGATGCAGTGTCTGCTTTTGAAAAAACTATTTATCTAATGTCCATGATGAGTGAGAAACTAATTTTACTCCTAACCACTATTTCCTCCTGTCTTTCAAGTGAATTTTCTACACTACAAGTCATGCCTGTTGCAGGATATACACCTATTGTCACAGACAGGCAGGAAGGCACTATGAGACTGACTTAATAGCTCAAAGACAGGATAGGCAGGACAGGTAGACAAGGATAAGGACAGAAAGAAACATATATTCAGGACAGTAACATCAATGATAAGTGAATGCACCAACTATGTGAACACACCAAAGATCTTCCAATCTCTCATTTTCACATCTAATTGACTATTTGTCCACTAAAAAACATGGCATAAGCAAAAAATGAGTCTTGTCATGGACAGGTAGGAAGGCTCTATGGGACTGACTCAACAGCTCATAGACAAGACAGGCAGGACAGGTAGACAAGGACAAGGACAGAAGGAATTATGGGACTGACTCAACAGCTCATAGACAAGACAGGCAGGACAGGTAGACAAGGACAAGGACAGAAGGAATAGTAGATTCAAGACAGTAACAGATACTAGGAACAGAAGACAAGGACATTGCTTGGGGAGCAATATTCAGGTAATAGAGGGTCCAAGATAGATCAGATATATAGATGTGTTCAACATCAACTGTTGATCTACAGTGGGGTGTGAGGCTGGTAGTAGTGAGCAAGGCTCTAGCATTGAGCAGGACAGTAGTCATGTAGGGAATGCTAAAGTAGTGTGGAAATAGTAGTCATATGGAAACAGTAGTCATGTAGAAGACAGTATCATGCCATGACAGACAGTGGTTATACAGAGGATGCTAGTGTGCTATTAGATTGTATAGGAACACTAGTGTACTATGACAGTTATACTGAAGACACTAGTGTACTATGACAGTACCCCCCTCTCTACAGTAGAGCTCTGTTGATGCTGAGAGGGTAACCAGGAGGGTTCACCTAGGGGCCAGGCTTGTCAGGGTAATGGCAGTGGTAGTTCTCTACTAGCTGTCTTGTATTTTCTAGGTATTCAGTGGGTTTAGTTATTAGGTCATTATAGCTAGTCTAATGAATAATTCTTGTATTTTCTAGGTATTCAGTGGGTTTAGTTATTAGGTCATTATAGCTAGTCTAATGAATAATATATTTCAGGTGGGGGTAGTATCTATAGCTATAGTGTTCCTAGAAGGAGTCTAAGACTTCTTTAACTTTATACTTAGTTTATCTAGCTACTTCAATGTGAGGTAGAGGTGGATGAACTTGTCTAGGGATTAGGTCAGAGTATTGCAGTTTAGTACTGAATATGGAAGGCAGTGAAGGTAGGTGGAAACACAGGGGGTAAGTGAGGCATTTCACCCTGCTCACCAGCACAACCTTCTAGATAGACTCCTTTCCCTCCTCATCAATCAATAAAGATTATATATGAATCATAGTATTGTGCCTCACCTGTAACAAATTGATTGATCATCCTAAAAATGAAAACACCTCATACCAAAAACTTAATACCAATATATCAATTCTCATCAGAAGATTCAAGCATTTACAAAAGTACAACAGACCATGAAGATATCCCTGTTGAAGATGTAAGAATCCATAGTGTCCCTGTTGAAGACATAAGAATCCATAGTGTCCCTATTGAAGACATAAGAAAACACATGATGTAAAACACACCAGCAGTAGCCCTAGGCTGCCCTATGTATAATAGTAACTGAGCCCTATACAGGGCTTGGAAAGACTAAATGCAAGGAGCAATGGAATATGAAGATAACCTTAGTGATAAAAAAAAAATCACCCTCATCCTAATATCCCTAATAACACAAGCCAGTGAGGGGATCAGTGTAAAACTGATAGAACTATGAAAAAAAGAAGGGGCAATAGAAGCTGAGGTGTAGAAGGTCCTTGACAATAGGTTTGATGACCCAGGACATATAGACACTGTATATATGAAGCTGAATGCCCTGAAGTAGAAAGGAGACACTTATGAAGTATATGTCCAGGACTTCTTTAAACTGCTATAGGAGGCTAGAGGACAGGAATAGCTAGAGGAGATCAAAATAGATGCCTTCCATAAGGGACTGGACAGGAAGGTGACCTATTACACACTTGCCACAGCTCCAGGCAAAACACTAGATAAAGAAATCAAGATCTACTGATAAGTGTATACAAATATCCTGAGAAATAAAAACCTTGACAAATTCAGTGTATACATCAGTAGTCTAAACTAGTACAATGAGGTCCTAAGAGAATACAGCAATCTAATAGACATTGACTTGAACTATATATAGTCCTACTCCACCCCAAGACCTAAGATAACACAAAACTCCAGCCCTAGGCTACTAGATGACTATAAGTATATAGGTAGAGTTGTAAAATGGGTCAGTAAGGAAGAGATGTCCTGAAGACACTAGGCAAATGTCTACCTACACTATATATGACCCAAATGCTAGGCTAGAGTTTACCCCCTGAAACCAGTAAGAAGGCCAGCCCCTATTCAGACCCAAGTCAATAACACTACAGTTGAGGAATGGAATACACTACTAGTGGAAGAAACCTCAGTGGTAGATGATTAGGGAAAAGCCTGAACCCTATGTAAAGTCATGAGCAGGGGCACTAAGAGGAGGATCTGACTAAACTTTGGTTAAGAGAATAGAAAGAAATAATGGACTATAGTCTTCTTTTAGTAGAAGTCCTGATCAATAATATAAACATGACAACTATATAAATAGACCCTAGTTCATTAGTGTATAACATAGTATCTGATTCATTTATAAAACAAGCTCAACTAAAGTGTATTCTAATCCTAGTGTATATAATGAAAGGAGTAATAGGAAGTAGAGGGGTGATCAAGGAAGTAGCCCATATATCTATCAACATTGAAGGCTATGAAGAAAAAGAAGTATTTATATACATTATACCTGGCAATAACTATGATGTGACACTTAGGCTGCTATAGATCAAGAAACAAGGAGCCATCTACATACCCTAAGAGGATAGAATGATCATCTGCTCTAGTAACATAGTGGTTGAAAAACTTGGAGTGAGAGAGGAAAGATTAAAAAAAAAGAATAATGGAAAAATAAAAATGAGTGTAGTCAATAGACAAGCATTCACTACAATGATGAGAATAGCTAAGAGAAAAGACAACAACACAACTAAAATCTTCACAGCTAGTATAGAAGATATCAATAAAGCACTGAAGAAGAAGCTAGAAACATCACTAGTAGAACTATGTGAAAGACTACCAACACAATACACAGACTTATAGGACACCTTTACACACTCAAATGAAGAACTACCACCCTACTGACCTAGACTAGATGTGAAAATAGACCTTTAAGGAGAAAAAGAACTACTATAGTCCCTACTATACCAAATGTCATGAGATAAGCTGCTAGTACTGAGAAAAACCCTGATAGAACTGATAGAAAAAGGGTTCATCTGTTCTAGCAACTCAGCAGGAGGAGCCCCAGTCCTATTCATGAAGAAGCCAGGGGGAGGCCTAAGACTATACATTGATTATCAAGCACTAAACACTATACTCAAAAAGGACTATTACCCAATACCACTAAAAGAAACTTTAAGAGTAATCTCATAAGCTAAGTAGCTCACTAAGTTAGACATATGAGCAGCTTTCCACTGAGTAAGGATAGTAGAAGGGGATAAGTGGAAGACAGCATTTCACATACAATATGGATCATATGAATGGCTAGTTATGCTATTTGGTATTGCAAATAGAACCTCTATCTTCCAATGATTCATCAACTATGTATTAGATGAGTTCCTAGACAGCTATGCCTTAGCCTATATCAATGATATCATTGTATACTCTGATAGATCCCTAGAAGACCATAGATAAAAAGTCTATAGTGTCCTATAGAAACTTCAACAAGTAGGTCTAAGACTTAACCTTAATAAGTGTGAATTTGAAGTGTAAAAGGTCAAATACTTAGGTGTGATCATCATAGTAGGAAAGGGTGTTGAAATAGACCTAGAGAAAGTAGTAGCTATACAAGATTAGTAATAGCCTATAATAGCAAAAGGAGTCTACAGCTTTCTAGGTTTCACCAACTACTACTGAGACTTCATCAAAGACTATATAGAACTGACAGCACTACTAGTAGCACTCACAAAAAAGGACACTCCTTTCAAGTGGGGTAAAGCAGAGGAAACAGCATTCACCAAGCTGAAGGAGGCCTTTGTGAAAGGAGATATACTAGCAAGCTAGGATCCAGAAGTGCAAACATGGCTAGAGACTAACACTTTAGGAGTGGGAATAGGTATAGTCTTGAACTAAGGGCCAGAAGTAGTAAAATGACTAATTACCTTCTTCTCTAGAAAGATGACTCTAATAGAAATGAACTATAGTATACATGACAAAGAACTACTAGTAGTCATAGAGGTAGTAAGAAAGTGGAGAGGAGAGCTGAGAGGGCTAGAAAAGTTCACACTACTAATAGACTATAAAAACCTATAATACTTCAGAATAAAGCAACTACTATCTAAAAGACAAATAAGGTGGATGGAAGAACTGGAGTCACTACCAATATTCACTACAATTCACTATCTAGGAAAATTAGCTATAGTACTAGACACACTATTGAGAAAGGATGAATTCTTTGACAAGGAAGAAAGAGATGAAAGTAGAACTAAATGCCTTTGGAAAGAGAGTTAGGACCCAGTGGAAATACAACACACTGAGATTATACAACAGTCCATCATAGAAGAATCTACATTGATAGGAGTGGAAACTAGAAACCTATTCAAAGCCAGCTCAAACTTAGGAGAACTATAGAGGATAGTGATAAATAAAGACTCAAACTATGAGAAAATCATAGAACACATAGAACAAAGAACACAATTCCCATCAATACTAGTCCCTCTAGGCTCAGCACAAGCATTAGACTATTCAGTGAGAGATGGCATTGTATACCACTGACATGTAATATAGACACTAGACTGTAAAGAGCTAAAAGGGGAACTACTCAAGAGGCATCACATTGACCTGATATCAGGACATAGGGGCAGGGATGCAATAATAGTAGTACTCTATAGATAGTTTTTCTAGCTAAAGATGATAGAAGATGTCAAATGACTACTGAGAAATTATAACTGGTGTAGTAGAATAAAACCCTGGAGAGAGAAAGTCTATAGGTTATTAACACCTCTACTAGTTCTATCCTAGCTATAGCAAGGAATTTCTATAGACTTCATAACATATCTACCTAGAAAGTTCATAGACCTACTTATAGTTATATATTGACTTATAGGTAATGTTATTTTAGTACCCCTAGAAGATATAAAAACTATAATAGTAGTCAATACTATCCTGACTAATGTATATGTATATCATAGGCCACCTGAATGGATTGTTAGTAATAGAGGTCCCTAATAGGTAGGGGAGTTATAGAAAACATTCTGTGAAACCCTTAGGGTTGAAAGAAGACTATCAACAGCATACTACCTACAAACAGATGGTACAACTGAGTGAGTAAACCAAGAAGTTCAGATCTTTCTATGTATGAGAATAGTAATAGACCAATAAGACTAGGCTAAGTGGATCCCAGTAGTACAGATAGCCCTCAACAATAGGCTATAGCTAAGAAGACATAGGGTGAGCCTATTCTTTCTTACTCATAGCTATAATATTGCCCCTATCTAGATATGTGAGGAAGTTAGTACAAGTGTAGAAGGAAGTAAAATAGTAGATGTAGAAGCTATCAAGACTAAACTTAGAGAATTGATAGAATAGGCCTAAGTCATTACTATAGACATATAACAAAACATAGAAAGACAAGTAAACAAGTACTGCACTACAGTACTAATATTCCAACTAGGACAAGAAGTGTAGCTAAAGTTGAAGAATATGAAACTCAGATGACCTAACTATAAACTCAACTAGCTCAATGTGAAATACAAAGTCATAAAGCAAGTAGTACTAATGGTCTATGAGCTAGATGTGCTAAGAGGGATATACCTAACATTTCATACAGATCTACTATAGCTAGTAGGAGAAGACCTATGGCTAGGACAAAATGTAGACTCTGATAAGACAACCCTACTCCTCAATGAAAAAGGAGAAGAAGTATAGCTTATAGATGAAATCCTTTATGCTTTTGGAAAGAGGAAACAGAGGGTGGTGTAGATAAAGTAGAAAGGGTTTGAAACACTGACTTGTGAACTAATCAACAATGTGATTGAAGACAATTTAGAAGCCCTACACAGTTGGGAAGTGAAATAGGGACTAATAACTAAAAACAATAGACCTAAAGAAACTTACCTTACACCAATAGGCTAACTGAAGAGCAAGTGGAAGAAGAAGGAAGGGGAGGAGAAGGAGAATGATATTACAGTTTAGTACTGAATATAGAAGGCAGTGAAGGTAGGTGGAAACACAGGGGGTAAGTGAGGCATTTCACCCTGCTCACCAGCACAACCTTCTAGATAGACTCCTTTCCCTCCTCATCAATCAATAAAGATTATATACAAATCATAGCATTGTGCCTCACCTGTAACACAGAGGTGTTAGTGTATTAGAGCTTAGATATATAGAAAATAGGATGTATCCTTATAGAGGTAGGTAACTCAAGTTTATAAGTATATAGGCTTATGATCTTATAGATATAGAATAGTCCTAAGTTCTTCTAGTCTAGCTTCTTCTAAGGCTAGGTGGTTTGAATTGTCTAGGTATTAAGCTAGACTTTATCATTAACTTAGAACTAGTGGGGTAGCTAGTAGTACTGGTTTGCCTGCTCTTTATAGAAGTTTTAGGCTATTACTATTTTAGAATAGGTCAGTTCTATTATCTCTTCTATTCAGGTAGTAAAGGCAGTAGTGTCTTAGGACTAGGTGGAATCAGGTAGGTCAGAGATTAGTTTAAACCCTATCTAGGGTTAGAATCTATAGTTCATAAAGAAAGGGGAAATATTAGTAGTTTTAGAGTAGTGTATATTGCTAGAGAACTTGGCTAGTAGTAACTAATCTTCCTAATCATCTTATAGATATACTATGTATATATATAGATATTATTCTAAGACTGAATTCATTCTCTCAGTTTAACTATTAGTTTCAGGGTGATAGGCAGAGGATAGAGTTAGTTCAATTCTCAAGGACTAAGACAGATACCTCTAAAATTCAGTAATGAATTGAGGTCCTCAGTCTAAGATAATAGTCAATAGAAGGTTATATAACTTCTAGACATTCTTCAGGTATAGATAGGCAGTGTCTTTAGTGTTATAGTTACTATGATAAGGAATTAGGTGATATATCTTAGTCAGATAGTCTATAACTATAAGGATAGTATTATAGCTATTACTCTTAGGTAGGTTAGTGATAAAATCAATAGATATATTATACTATACTCTCTTAGGAATTAGTAGTAGGTGGAGCAGGCCTTTCTAACTATTATAGAAGGGTATTAAGTAGTGGTAGGTATAGTACTAATGAACCTAGTAGGTGATATACCTTACTATACCTAGCTAATAGTATTCCTAGGACAGGAGGTCATAGGTTTTGGAATAACCTAGGTATCCTAAGATAGGAGAATTATAGTATAGATAGAGGAGCTCTACTTTCAGGGTATTACTTTCAGGAATATATAAATAGTCTTATATATATAGGTAGTCTTTACACTCTAAGCACTTAGCTAAGGTAAGTATTAGTAGGTAGCTTATTTTAGGGTTCAGGATTACTACTAAAGTAGTATAGGGTATAGGGTTAGAATCATATATAGTATAGAAGTGTCCTTATAGATTCATTAGTAGGATGATCTAATTCAGGTAAGTCTAGTAGCTAATATCAGGTAGTAGGTTATGATTTTTCAGGATAGTTTAGCTCTAGTGTAGAAGATAGTCATCACCCTCCTTAGGTAAGTCTTCTGACTAGTATATGAGTGAATTAGGCTTTACACCTAGCTTACCTAGGTAGTAAACAATATAGAAGTTGAATTAGGATAGGAATTTAGACTAATAGGCCTAATAGTAGTTAAGTTACTTTATAGATATGAAGTACTCTAGATTTCAGTGATCAGTGATAACCTTCACAGGTAAAGGGGCACCTTCTAGTTTAGGATACTATTCCTCAAAATAGTAGATGATAGCTAGGAGTTCTTTATTATAGATTTCATAGTTACACTTAGCTACTAAATACTTCTTAGAGAAGAAAGTAATAGGGCAGAGGATACTATTATCATTGTATTGAGACATAATACTAGCTGACATATAATCAGATGTGTTAGTCTTGAGGATGATGTCTTTATCCCAATTGAAATAGGCTAGGACAGGGGTAGAGGAAAAGTGGTCTTTCAGAGTTTAGAATACTGATTCACAGGTGGAATCCTATACAAAAGGGATATCTTTCTTTATCAAGTATATCAATAGGGTGACTAAGCTAGAGAAGTCATGAATGAAGTAGTAGTAAAAGTTACTGAAGCTAAGGAAGGCTTAGGTATCTATTAGGGATTTCAGAGTAGGCTAATTATATACTATTATGACCTTAGCTAGGTCTATATAAATGTTATCACAGCTAATAATCAAGTCTAGGAACTTAGTCTCAGTGTAGTAGAACTTATACTTAGGAGCCTAGGTGTATAATCCAGTGGTACAGAGGTGTTTGAGGACTATACAGATGTGTTTAGTATATTCTTCACAGGTATGACTGTAAATCAGGATATTGTCTAAATACACTATGTAGAATAGGTTGAGATACTCTCATAGGGAAGAGTTGATGTATTATTAGAAGGAGGATAGAGCTCCTATCAGTCTAAATAGTATAACTAGGCTCTTAAAGAGACTAAAACACATATGGAAGGCAGTTAGGTATTCTTCTCCTATAGTTATATAGAGGTTATTGAAAGTAGAGATAATATTAATCTTGGAAAAGTAGTGTATTCTATATAGATTGTTCAGAGTTTCCTTGACTAGGGGCAGTAGGTATTAGTCTTTAGTAGTCATAGTATTCAAGGTATAATAGTTAATATAGAAATATAGTCCTCTATTAGCCTTCTTTATAAATAGGATAGGAGAGGTAATATGTAAGGAGCTAGGATAGATAAAACCTTTCTAGAGATTTTCATTAAGCTATTCATAGAGGGCTTTTAGTTTGTCTTAGGACATAGAGTACAGGGGCCTGAAAGGTAGTTTCATACCTTCCACCAGGGGGATATAGTGATCTATGGGTCAGTGTAGTAGTAGTTTTTCAACCTTATAAGGGGAGAAAACATCAGTGAAATCTGATAATTCAGTAGGTAGGGAAAAGGGTTTAGGTTTCTAGGGACTGGTGGAGTCCAGGGAGTCAGGGTAGTTCAGAATTCAATTGATTTCTTCTAGTGTTATTACAAACAGTTGACAGGTAGACTAGTAGGAGTAGGCAATAGTACCTTCCTTTAAGATTAGGATAATATTCAGGTTATAAAGGGCTAGGGGTTATAGGGGCAAGTTATTAGGTCAATCTTTATAGGGGATATTATATAAGGCTTAAAGCTTCTTAGGCTTACTAGTAATGTTATAGTAGTTTCAGTAGTATTTACTATCAAAGATGATTAAGTGATTAGTGAAGTAGATAGTTAGATCATATTACTTTAGCTAAGGTATACCTAAGACAATAGGGTAATAAGTAAGCTATATAATAAAGAACAAAACATTCTTCTAATAGTGATCATTTATATAGAGGTAGGTATAGATATAATGAGTACATTTTCCAGCTTTAGTTTCTCTTCTATTGAATACTTTGATTCTAGATAGAGAGGAGAGGGGATGGGTTAGAATTCAGTATAGAGATACCTAGGTAGTATTAATGAAGGCTTTTCCTTCTATACTATAGTCAGTCAGGGTATAGGTTAGGAAGGAATGGTCTTGAAGAGATAGTTCTATAGGGAGGATCATAAGATCTAACTATTGATTATATTCTTCCTCAATTAGAAGACTATATACAGTAGTGGCTAAGATGTGAATAATCTAGTTCAGAGTCATACTAGGAGGTTCTACCTAGGGGTAGCTTATTCTAGGCAAGCTCCTTTTTTTAGTTTATCACTAGAGTAGTCTAAGTAGAAGGATGAGAAGGAGTTATAGTAGTAGTAGGAGTAGGAGACCTAGGGTATTATAGCATTAGAGGAAGGGGATAGTATAGCTGAGTAGAGCTATTAGTTATTAGGTTATAGGCACTAGCCTACTAGATAGCCTTTTATTCTATAGTAGTAGTATTCACCCTTTTCTCAGTAGGAGGTGTGATATTAGTGGGATAGGTCTATAGCATCTAGGTCTAGTAGTAGGGCAGTCATTCTTTTCAGGTCTATATTCCCTAGTACTAGGGCCTAGGGGACAGGGGCATAGGGTTTAGGAGTAGTGGTATAGTTCTAGATAGGGTGAGTATAGTTCTAGCTAGTAGATGATATTGTAGAGCTATAGCAGGTCATATAGTTCTTAAGTTGTTATAGGAAGTTCATGAATTCAGGGTATTCATAAGTCAGGGGGTTATAATATAATAGTATTATATAGAGTTCCTTTGAGATGTTTTACTCAAGAAGGGTTAGTAGAGTTGATTCACTTACTTCTCCCTTAAGAGCTAGGTATTAGAACTAGGAGAAGAAAGTAGTGAAATCCTTATTGCCTTATCAGAGGTAGAACAATTCATTATATGTATAGTTAGCCTTATTAGGTTCCCTATAAGTATAGTCAAGGACCTTCAGGATAGTACTACAGTCTAGAAGTAGGTATTCCCTATCCTTAATATATAGTAGGATAAGGGTATAAGCTAGTCCTTTCAAGTAGTTATTGATGTAAGCTATATAGTCTTAGGTATCTAGGAAATAGTTATAGTTTCTTTATATCTTCTAGTAGATCTAGGTAGTAAAGTGATAAAGGTCAGATCAGTCACCTTTGAACTTATCAGAGTTAGGCAGTTATTCAGAGAGCTTAGTAGTATAGGTCAGGATAGGAGTAGGAATAGAGGTAGGGACAGGGGCAGCCATAGGGGCAGAAGTAGGAATAGAGATAGGAGCTTCTCCTTCTATAATAGTTAGAGCAGTAGGAGTAGTAGGAGTAGTAGAGGGTAGTATAGCTAACTAGAGTTTATCAAGAGCCCTTTACTCATTGAGGTAAGCCTAGTAAAGCTCACCCTAGGTCTCTTTTAACTCATTTCATATATACTTGAGCTAGCCCTGAGTTGCTTAAAGATTAGTAGTGAGGCTGTCTTATATAGTAGAGTAGTTAGTGGACTTAGTAGTCATTTTATAGTTCAGGGTGATAAATTCAGCTTCCTTTTCATTAGTATATGAAATTAGGGAGTAGAAGTATTCTAGCTAAGTACTGGTATACTTAGTAACCTCCTCACTGAAGCTCTTAAAGCTATCAGGTATAGATAGAGGGTTCAGGTGGGTAGACATCTCATTAGTATCTATAGGTAGAAGTGATGTAATATCATAGATAGGTAGGAAGGTTCTATGAGACTAACCTAATATCTCAAGATAGGACAGGTAGGACAGGTAGATAGGGATGAGGATAGATAGGATAGGATATTCAGGATAGTAATAGATACTAGGATAGAAGACAGGGATAGGAAGTTCAGTATATTTAGGATAGTTAATAAGGATATTGCTTAGGGAGTAATATTCAGGTAATAGAGGGAGGTTCTATCTAGTCTATATATCTATATAAGTTTCTTAGGGAGTAATATTCAGGTAATAGAGGGAGGTTCTATCTAGTCTATATATCTATATAAGTTATAGTCAATAAGATCTATAGTGGGGTATAAGGCTAGTAGTAGTGAGTAAGGCTCTAGCATTGAGTAGGATAGCAGTCATGTAGGGAACACTAAAGTAGTGTGGAAACAGTAGTTATATAGAAACAGTAGTCATATAGAAGACAGTATCATGCCATGATAGATGGTGGTTATACAGAGGACACTAGTGTACTGTTGGATTGTGTAGGAACACTAGTGTACTATGACAGTTATGCTGAAGACACTAGTGTACTGTGACAGGAAGTTCAGTATATTCAGGATGGTTGATGAGGACATTGCTTAGGGAGTAACATTTAGGTAATAGAGGGAGGTTCTATCTAGTCTATATATCTATACAAGTTGTAGTTTTGCTTAGGGAGTAACATTTAGGTAATAGAGGGAGGTTCTATCTAGTCTATATATCTATACAAGTTGTAGTTGACAAGATCTATAGTGGGGTGTGAGGCTGGTAGTAGTGAGCAAGGCTCTAGCATTGAGTAGGACAGTAGTTATGTAGGGAATACTAAAGTAGTATGGAAACAGTAGTCATATAGAAACAGTAGTCATGTAGAAGACAGTATTATACCATGATGGACAGTAGTTATATAGAGGACACTAGTATGCTATTGGATTGTACAGGAACACTAGTATACTATGACAGTTATGCTGAAGACACTAGTGTACTATGATGGTACCCCCCTCTCTATAGTAGAGCTCTGTCAATACTGAGAGGGTAACTAGGAGGGTACACCTAGGGGCCAGGCTTGTTAGGGTAATAGTAGTGGTAGTTCTCTACTAGCTATCTTATATTTTCTAGGTATTCAGTGGTTTCAGTTATTAGGTCATTATAGCTAGTCTAATGAATAATATATTTCAGGTAGGGGTAGTATCTATAGCTATAGTATTCCTAGAAGGAGTCTAAGACTTCTTTGACTCTATACTTAGTTTATCTAGCTACTTTGATATAAGGTAGAGGTAGATAAACTTATCTAGGGATTAGGTCAGAGGTATTAGTATATTAGAGCTTAGATATATAGAAAATAGGATATATCCTTATAGAGGTAGGTAACTCAAGTTTATAAGTATATAGGCTTATAATCTTATAGATATAGAATAGTCCTAAGTTCTTCTAGTCTAGCTTCTTCTAAGGCTAGGTAGTTTGAATTATCTAGGTATTAAGCTAGACTTTATTATTAACTTAGAGCTGGTAGGGTAGCTAGTAGTACTAGTTTGCCTGCTCTTTAAAGAAGTTTTAGGCTATTACTATTTCAGAATAGGTCAGTTCTATTATCTCTTCTATTCAGGTAGTAAAGGTAGTAGTATCTTAGGACTAGGTGGAATCAGGTAGGTTAGAGATTAGTTCAAACCCTATCTAGGGTTAGAATCTATAGTTTATAAAGAAAGGGGAAAGATTAGTAGTTTCAGAGTAGTATATATTACTAGAGAACTTAGCTAGTAGTAACTAATTTTTCTAATCATCTTATAGATATACTATATATATATATAGATATTATTCTAAGACTGAATTTATTCTCTTAGTTTGACTATTAGTTTCAGGGTAATAGGTAGAGGACAGGGTTAGTTTAATTCTCAAGGACTAAGATAGGTACCTCTAAAATTCAGTAATGAATTGAGGTCCTTAGTCTGAGATAATAGTTAATAGAAGGCTATATAACTTCTAGATATTCTTTAGGTATAGATAGTGTCTTTAGTATTATAGTTACTATAATAAGGAATTAGGTGATATATCTTAGTTAGATAGTCTATAACTATAAGAATAGTATTATAGCTATTACTCTTAGGTAGGTAGGTGATAAAATCAATAGATATATTATACTATACTTTCTTAGGAATTAGTAGTAGGTAGAGCAGGCCTTTCTAGCTATTATAGAAGGGTATTAAGTAGTAGTAGGTATAGTACTAATGAACCTAGTAGGTAATATACCTTACTATACCTGACTAATAGTATTCCTAGGATGGGAGGTCATAGGTTTTAGAATAACCTAGGTATGCTATAATAGGAGAATCATAGTATAGATAGAGGAGCTCTACTTTTAGGGTATTACTTTCAGGAATATATAAGTAGTCTTATATATATAGGTAGCCTTTACACTCTGAGCACTTAGCTAAGGTAAGTATTAGTTGTAAGGGAGTGAATCAAACTAATGGATGTATTGGCATAAGAACAGAAACAATTGTTGAAGAAGTAAGAACTATCTAATACTACAGATGATGGAGGGTTCTACACTACTTTATACTGATAGAACAGGAGACTACTTCTTGCTAAAGGTCTAGACCACTGGGGCCATTCCAGGGGACAGTCTGAGAGAGGCCTTAATGAATAGGCTATTTCTAGTGATTATGTCTAAGACATATTCTAATGGATAGGCTGTTTCTAGTGATTGTGTCTAAGACTAGCCCTGATAGGTAGGCTGTTTCCAGGGGATTGTGTCTAGGGAGAAGGCCCTAGGCAAAGCCTCTATAGGTTATAGACCCTAATATCAGCCCCTCCTCCCTTTTTCTTTTCCCTAATGGGTAGGAGAGGAAGGGTGGTGAACTTCTCATTAATCAGATACTTAGATCCTTCCTTCTTTATATAAGTAAACTTCTAATACTTCTATATCCTCTAGTGTAGATACTGGCTCCCAAGTTGCTTTCTAGTAGCCTCACCACTTGATATAGTAGCTTTCCTCTCAAGTATAGCTAGTAGGGTAGTATCCTAAGATCTTCTCTACTTCCTATTCTAGTACACTATCCACTATCACTAGATCTAGTTCAACTAGGTATATGTCTTATAATAGAAATAGGTCTGAACTGATGTAATGTAATCAGTTAATGTAGAATACATTATAGCCCTAGGCCCCTTGTATATTAAGCTAGTAGGTATGTGTTCCTACTAGTTCCTTGACTTAGGCCTTAGTATATCTAGGCTATAGTTTATACCCTAGTCCTTCTTATTATTATGTGTATGAACTCTTTGAGACCTAGACCTAATCTCCTATCTTAAAGTGTTAGTGTAGGAGATACTTCTAGTTACTCTACTCCTCTATAGTGACTCAGGCATTAGATAGTGTAGCTCAGGCCTATATTACTATGTCTCAGAGGCTCTAGAGCACCTGTGTAGCCTATGCTATAGGGCTATTGTTCTTCAGGTCTAGGGATTCTAGGGAGTTTAGTATAGAGGGGTTGAGTTCTACTAGATCTAGATCATAACTATAGTATATAGTAAATGTAGAGGTGTTTGTCATAGAGCTAGTAGCTATATTAAGGGTGAATTCCACTAATAGTAGGTAGCTTAGCTAATCCTTATATTTATAGAGGAGCTTAGTTAGTTTTATCTTGATCTCACTATTGACTCTCTCTATAGCTCTATTTGTCTATAGGTGATAAGCTATAGAGAGGTGGTATTCTACTTATAGTATAGTATACAGATACCTCTAGAATATACCTGTGAATTATCTATCTAATATAATCATTATAGGGAGACTATAGTGAGGATAGTAGTGTTCTAAGAACTGTCCTACTAGGTATAGGATGTCTATAGAGTGGTATAGGATTAGGATTACTCCTTTAGAGAGGTGGTCAATAAGAGTCATGATATACTAGTAAGAGTGCCTATCCTACTCTACTATAGCTAATAGGCCTACTATGTTAAGCCTAATATCCTACTATATCTGATCTAGTATAGGTAGTCCCTTTAGTAGCCCTTACTTCATCTATCACTAAGTAGTCATACTTCTATATAACTCATAGTTATAGTAAAAGCATATAGTATCTTCTATATAATATAGCTAGAAGTACTATTTAGCTAACTTAGAGACTATTATCCTTTTTCCTAGGTGAATTAACACTACTGAGTCATGGATTACCTATAGTAGTCCTATGTAGAGGGGCTCTAATACTAGTACCTAAATTCAGTTATACTAGTAGAGGTATTCCACTATATCAAGGGTATATTCTAATATAGAGACTTTCTATATACCTTTGAGGGCCTCTGGCTAGTATAGTGCTCTAGTAGCTACTATACTTTGTGTGAGGGAGTATATGTCATTGGATTTAATGGCTTCTTCCTATAGCTTATATAGGGGGGTACTATAGAAGAGGGAGGTAGGTAACTCATTAGATACCTTGACTCACTATACTTTCATTAACCTATTTCTATCTAGCTAGAGCAGTTAGTGCTTCTATGCTATGATATAGGTGTTAGGGTTTGGAAAACCAAAATAAAGTCTAAGGACTTTTTCAACCTTCCACTGAAGGATCAAGGAACCCAAGTACACTAGCCCTAAAAAGCAGAATAATTATTTGTGTGCCTTGTCCTGGTATAATTATAGTAAAGGTTGACTATTATTTTAGACTTAGTTTTAGTTCCTTTTAGCCCTCATTAGAATATATTTGTTTCTACTGAACTTCATCCAATATAGAGACTAGGCCCTTATATCATATTCTGATCTCCTTCCTTTTTTTTTTTTCCTTTTACTAGCTCCAACACTTACTTACTGGTTACTAGTTACACTAGACTGTTCATACTACTGGTTATAAAATATTACTGGTTCACTAAAACACTATAGAATAAAAATTGTTATTACTCCCCCCCCCTTTTTTCCTTTCTTTCATTTTTTTTCTTCACTAGCCTAGGTCCTACTCACACCTTATCTATTTTCCTGAAAATATTATAGTAGACTAATAACCCTAAACCTAATAGCAACCCCTACCTCCTATAAGGGAATAAGAACTGGAGTATCAAATACAAATGTTGAATAGCACTTTTGAATTGTTAAATACATAGTACAACTACCTATTAGGAGACTTGAGGTTATAAAGCTTAATGAAAATCCTAAAACTAACCTCTACTAACCCAGATGAGTTCAATATCTGGTTCAACTAGGTGAAATGTGTTTAGGAGATTGAAAAACACTACTAGTCAGATAGTGAGTTCACTACCCTTGTTTACCTCAGTGCAGCTGACTCAGCTCACAATTGGATTAAGTGAATTCTTGACACTAAGCTATATAATGCTCCTAGGACCTGTAATGCTTTCTTCAATGAGTTAAAAAAGGCTTTTAAAGACCCTGCTGCCTAAGAGTAAGCTCTTATAAAAATCCAGACAATCCACTAAGGAAAGTCAAAGATTAATAACTATATTCAAAGGTTCAAAGATCTCCTCAGCCTTACTCAAGGCAAAAATCTCTACTATAGCTAGAAGATCCTCTAGTTCTGATAAAGCCTTAACCCTGCCCTCCACTACCTTGTCTAGAACAACCTTCCTCTGATGAACTATGAAGAATATAAGAAGAAGGCAGTGCTCACCTCCTAAATACTACTATAGCAGAGGGAAGATAATAGGTTACTAACTCCCCTCCCCCCTATACCAATGCCCTAGTATAACCTAGATGTAATGGATTAGGAATGTACCTACTAAGTGACCCCTAGCCAATAGATAGACTGCCCTAAAGTGAAATGGGTTCCTATAGAAGTATAGGAACAATGTAAATAGGATGGAAAGTGCCTTTGCTATAGATCATTAAACCATTTCATCTACTAATGTCCCTATAGCATTAGACTAAAGCCCTAAGAACTCAGGGTACACTAAACAACTACTGTCCTAATACCAGAAGATGATGCCCTTCTAGAAGATAATAACATACAGTTGGAAAACTAGCTTCCTCTAGTTATAGTCATAACCAGAGGAAGGTAGTAGTAGGGAATGCATTTTCTTCTTCTCCTTCTCCCCCCCCCTTTCCTAACTCCTCTACTAATTAAAGGACCCCTTAATGTAGACATAGTAATAAACAATAACTATCCTATAGTCACACTAGTAGACATAGGTAACACTATGTCTATAATTATATTTGAGAAACTTATGAAGAAATACAATCTCCCCTACTCTACACTCTCCTCCCCTCTATCCTTAAAACCCTTCAATAACTAACCTGCCTCTATTACTAGACAAGCCACTAAACTAGAAATAGATCTAGGTGGAATTAGAGAAGAAGTATTTACACTAGTAGTCCTAGACATCTATAGGGAAGAAATGATGATAGGTTACCTATAGCTACACTACTATAAGGCAAGCATAGACTATGTAAACCACTGCCTTGTTTTTCAAAACTTCTCAATACTATAGTCATCTACTTCCTTAGAATATAGTAACCCAACTGAACTAAAAGTTACCTATATACACAAAATTTAGAACTATGACCTCAAAGTCTTCACTATAAGTCTCTAAGACATCAACTATACCTTGGAGAAACTAGCTAAGGAGGAGGAACCCTGCTCTATTGAATAGAAAGCTAAGGTCCCTAGTTGGATCACTATAGAGAACATCACAGCCTTTGACCTAGAGGCCCTCTATACATACTATCTCCCTCCCCTCTGACCTAGGATGAACTATAAGATTAATCTAATAGTTCTAGATTCAGAAGCACCTTAGGGGCCACTGTATAGCCTCTCCTACAACAAATTGATTGTCCTCTGGAAAACACTACTCAATCTCCTTAACAAAAAGTTCATCTAGATAAGCAGCTCTATAGCAGCAGCCCTAATATTGTTTATCAAAAAGCCAGGTAGTGGATTGAGGTTTTGTATAGACTACTAGTTACTCAATAAGATAATGAAAAAAGACTATTACCCCCTACTAAACTTCAGAGAAACCCTCTGACAGGTCAGTCAAGTGAAATGGTTTACAAAGCTTGATGTAGTCACTGCATTCCACAATATCTGGATTGAACCTAGACATGAATAGAAAACAGCCTTCCACACCTATTTAGGCTCCTTTGAGTGGAATGTCATGCTATTTAGCCTGTCTAATGCTCCTGCCTAGTTCTAACATTTCCTAAACATAGTTTTACAAGAATACCTAGATGTATTCTACTCTACCTATATTGATGATATTTTAGTCTTCACTGATAGAACCCTAGAAGAGCACTATGAACAAGTGAATAAGGTTCTATCTAAACTAGTTAGAGTAGGACTGACTATAGATATTGATAAGTGTGAGTTTATAGTAAAGGAAGTCAAATACTTAGGATACATTATCTAGCTAGGAAAGACAACTATAGATCCTACAAAGGTCCAGGTAGTAAAAGAATAGCCTACCCCAAAGAATAAGAAGGATATCAGAGGATTTCTAGGTTTTACAAACTTCTACCACCTATTCATCAAAAACTTCACCACTATTACAGGACCCCTCAACACTCTGACTAGAAAACATTCCCCTTTCCTTTAGTCAGATAACTGTGAGTAGTCCTTCTGCCAACTGAAGGATACCTTCTACTCTATACTAATATTATACCTTTTTAACTATAATCTCCCTACCACTATTGAAGCAGATGTATTAGGTTATAGCACTAGTGCTATCCTCCTCTAAGAATACTAAGATAGAATATACCTAACTGTATATATCAGTCAAAAAATATCACTATCTAAAGCTAACTATGAGATCTATGACAAAGAAATACTTATAATTGTGAGAGCTCTCAAAGAATAGAGAGGAGAACTCTAAGGAGCCTAAGGCCCTGTCAAGGTCTTAATAGACTATTAAAACCTTCTCCACTTCACAACTACATAGCAACTATTAGAATAACAGGCTAGATAGGTAAATCTACTATTAGAGTTTGACCTAGTTTTAGAACACTGTCTAGGAAAATTATCTCCTCTCCCTAATACATTGTCCTGACTATACATACCACTAAATACAGAGGACCCCTGACTGAAAGCACACTACCAGCAGCTACTAACTCTAGGTGAAGGAGGTACACTATGTATCTGCCTAGTCTATATACCCTCCCTAGTGATACCATCTCCCTTCTAATAAGTAAACTTGATAATACTCTAGAACTAGGCACTATCTGAAGACTTAGACTATATACTTGCCTATACTATTATCACATCAGGATCCCTAACCTAGCTAGAGAACTTGAAGAACCACTAGAGAGTGTCATTGTCAGAATACTCCCTAGACTTAGAAGGCCACCTCTATTTCAGGTCTTGACTTTAGATACTAAACTAGGAACTACTATGAACTAAGATACTATAGGAAATATATGACTCAGTAATACTCATCCACCTAGGACAAAGGGTCATGTGTCAAGAGGTCTCTAAAACCTATTTCTAGCTATACTACACTTTAGATGTCAAATAGTTCTGCTGAAACTGTGAAATATATAGTAGTACTAATATCATACAACAAATGAAACAAGGGCTACTAAAACCTCTCCCTATCCCTAGCTATACCTAGTAAGATATTAGCCTAGACCTAATAGGCCCCCTCCCTACTTGTAAAAGGGATGGAAAATCATATAAACATGTCATGATAATTATAGACCACCTCTCAAAAGGAATAATACTAATACTATGCTATAGCCTAGATATCAAATATCTATCAATACATTTCCTTAAGTGTTACTACCCTAGATATAGCCTACCCTAAAGCATTACATCTAATAGATAGTTTACTAATATATTCTAGAAGCACCTGATAATAACTCTGAAGATAAACTGATAATTGACTACTATATATCACCTATAGTCAAATGGAGCTATAGAAAGGGTGAATACTAAAATCAAGGTGAAATTGTTAAAACTACTGATAGAACATTCAGACTAGCTCAACTGTCTCCCTATAGTTGAATTTGCTTTGAATACAGCCACCTCCTCCTCCATAGAAACATCCCCCTTTGCAATAGTCTATAGCTTTGACCTAGAACCTATCTAACTACAGCTAGAAGTAATTGCCCCCTTAACACTACTACTAGACCAAAACTAGAGCCTAGTGGCATAAACCACTAGAATAATGAAAAGTCTAGCTAACTACACAAAGTAGGTATATTCTGTACTAAGTACAGCAAGGATAGACATAGAGAATTGTATAAACCTATATAGGTAGCCCTATTGCTGATTTCAACCTGGTGACTGGGTTTAGCTATCTAAGAGCACTCATACCATATAGTAAGAAGGCCTAGGCTGAAAACTGAGACCCTACTATCAGAAGCTGTAAGTCTTAGAGGAAGTGAGTTCCTACAACTATAGGTTAGACCTATAAGGAGCTAGAGGCTATGATTTTTTTCACACAGATAGGTTGAGGTATTTCCCTAATAATGCTTTCCCATCATAGGACACCTATTCTATAGATAATACACTAGGCCTAGTTGAAATTGATAGTGTTGAAGAATAGGAAGTAGAAAATATAATCCAGGAATGACTAGCTAATAACAATAGGGAAGCTTAGTACCTAGTGAAGTAGGTGGGTTTCCCTTAAGGACTTTTTCAACCTTCCACTGAAGGATCAAGGAACCCAAGCACACTAGCCCTAAAAAGCAGAATAATTATTTGTGTGCCTTGTCCTGGTATAATTACAGCAAAGGTTGACCATTATTTTAGACTTAGTTTTAGTTCCTTTTAGCCCTCATCAGAATATATTTGTTTCTGCTGAACTTCATCCAATATAGAGACTAGGCCCTTACATCTAGGTACTCCTGTAATACTGAGTTTAGGAACCACTAGAACTATACTAGTGCATTAGCTAGCCTGAATAGCATTACATTCCACTCAAAACTCCCTAGCCTAGTGTAGAATATAGTCTTCCACTTATCTCCTAGCTCAATATAGATATTGTGGAATGCTAAGACTACATTGAACTTAGTGAACTATTATGTATTATAGATTCTACATAGGGTTTCATTGAACTTAGGAAGGGGGAAATAATCCTTTTCTATATATTTATTTAGTGCTTAGTAGTCAATGTAGAAATGTAAGCCTCCCCTAGGTTTCTAGACAAATAGGATAGGGGCAGTAGTAGTAGAGCTACTGATTCAGATGAATTTCTTCTTTAATAGGTTCAGGAGGGTCTAGTAGAGTACAAGTAGCTCCTTATATGACATTTTATATAGGGGGCCCTAGGGGGCCTCACTATTAGGAACTATAAGGTTGATCTTATAGTTCATTCCCTCTCTTATAGGGGGAAGTCAGTGTATGTATAGGGCTTCTAGATCAAAAGCAATACAGTTATCAGGGGTCACCTATAGGGGGATCTTATCTACCTAGCTCAGGTCAACTAGTCCCTCCTCCTTAGCTAACTTATAAAGGGCTAGGTTAATATCTTTAAGGGATGCTATAAATACTAGTAGGTGTTCTAGGGTTTCCCATTATACTATAGCTTATATACTGCTCTATACTCATGATATATAGATCTCTTAGGGTCTCCTAGGTACCTTGGCCTAGGAGGAGTAGGGAATGGAGAAGTAGGGGAAAATCAGTTAGTCATACTCATAGTCAATTATAGCTAAGTATGCTTTATACTATAGGTAGCTGATAAGGATTTCATCCTATTTTATATTTAGAATAACTAGTACTGAAACCTATTCCTCTAGTCTACTAATGTCTATGAGGAAGTATATGACTTCTATTACTATTGAAGTAGGTTAGTTATTAAATAGGGCTAGATAGATTAGGGTAATAAGTATAGATCTATATAGGTCAAGCTATTTATAAAAATGATTAGGTATAATGATAGAGGTTATATTTCCTGAGTCTACTAAAGTAGTAGTTAGATAGAATCTATTAACTACTATATCTACTTCTAAGGAACCTCTAACCTCTATATTCTCATAATATATTAGTAGCTTTTCTAGTAGTGTCTCTTTCCTCTGAAGGTAACTATCTATAGAGGGTACTCTTTTCCTAGGGTCCTAGCCTATAGGCTAGGTGACTCATCTTCTGAATCTTCAGTATTAGAGTCTATGACTAAAGGGGGCTAGGCTATTATATAGGACACCTAGGCCTTTCTTTCTAATAGGTGAACAGGGGGGTATAGGGGCAGCTACTAATAGTATGTCCTAAGGCCCTATAGTGGAAATATAGTCTATCCTAGTGGTATTAGGTAAGGACCTTGTCTAAGACCTAGACTACTCTTTAGTATTGACCTTTGGAGTTATATACTATATATATCTATATCTAGTCTATGTAGTCTTCTCCTTTAGTAGTTATTAGAGGCTCTCTAGGGGCTAGTAGGACCCTCTGTGATAGGCTAGGGTGAGAAGATGACACTAGGGCTATATAATAGGCTTTATACTAGTCAACTGCCTATATCTCTTACTAAAGCTCCTAAACCTATAGTACCTATGTATTATATTCCTTAGGTAAAATCATGAAATAGAAGTATAAGATATCTATGATCTTTAGGGAGATAGAAGACTTTAAGAGTTCAATCTTTTGAAAATCAGTAAACCTATTATAACCTGAGAGGTATAAAAGTTCTTTGAACTACTATATGTAGGTATCAAATGACTTATTTCCTTAGTGGAGTTGATGTAGAGTATAGCAGGCCTTGCCTACTGCTATTAGGTCATAGTATTTAGTATACATTATTTCTAGGAAAGATTCTCCTAGGAGGAGGTTAGCTACATCTAGGCATTAGACCTATGCTATAGTATAATAGGTAATATATCCCTTGAGTTTATTAATTACTATAGTAATGAATTTCTTATTAGTATTTAGGAATTCCTTATTAACCTCCTACTTCATCTAGAGGTATTAGTAGTATATTAGGAAATCCTTAAGATCTCCTTTAAATATAGGAGCCTCTATCTTAGAGCAGTGTGAGGTGCTCCCTATTATCCTCTATATAGGCAGTCCTAAGAGGTGCTTGAATTATATAAATGACTGTCCTTTAGCCTTAACTATAGCCTAGAGCTATATAATGTGGTAGAGGGAGTTTGCATAGGCTTCTACTACTTCATTTACTAATTTTAGGTTAGTAGTATAAGCTTCTATTAGGGGGTCTATTTCTATAGAGGAAGCCTAAGGGGTATTCTCTAGCACTTAGGGGTTCATTATGGTATAGGTTCTATGGGTTCTATGTCTTCTATGAGTTCTATGTCTTCTATGAGTTCTATATCTTCTATAGGTTCTATGTCTTCTATGAATTCTATGTCTTTCATTTCATAAGTACATTCCTTATAGTGCTAGTGTCACTCAAACAGCAAGAGGAATGATTATGATATAAGGGAGTGAATCAAACTAATAGATGTATTGGTATAAGAATAGAAACAATCATTGAAGAAGTAAGAACTATCTAATACTATAGATGATAGAGGGTTCTATACTACTTTATACTGATGGAATAGGAGACTACTTCTTACTGAAGGTCTAGACCACTAGGGCCATTCCAGGGGACAGTCTGAGAGAGGCCTTAATGAATAGGCTGTTTCTAGTGATTGTGTCCAAGACATGTTCTAATGGATAGGCTGTTTCCAGGGGATTGTGTCTAGGGAGAAGGCCCTAGGCAAAGCCTCTATAGGTTGCAGACCCTAACATTAGTAGGTAGTTTATTTTAGGGTTTAGGATTACTACTAAAGTAGTATAGGGTATAGGGTTAGAATTATATATAGTATAGAAGAGTTCTTATAGATTCATTAGTAGGATAATCTAATTCAGGTGAGTCTAGTAGCTAATATCAGGTAGTAGGTTATGATTTTTCAGGATAGTTTAGCTCTAGTATAGATAATAGTCATTACCCTCCTTAGGTAAGTCTTCTAACTAGTATATGAGTAAATCAGGCTTTATACCTAGCTTACCTAGGTAGTAAATAATGTAGAAGTTGAATTAGGATGGGAATTCAGACTAATAGGCCTAATAGTAGTTGAGTTGCTTTATAAATATAAAGTACTCTAGATTTTAGTGATTAGTGATAACCTTTATAGGTGAAGGGGCACCTTCTAGTTCAGGATACTATTCCTTAACATAGTAGATGATAGCTAGGAGTTCTTTATTATAGATTTCATAGTTATACTTAGCTACTAAATGCTTCTTAGAGAAGAAAGCAATAGGGCAGAGGATACTATTATCATTATATTGAGACATAACACTAGCTAATATATAATTAGATATATTAGTCTTGAGGATAATGTCTTTATCCTAATTGAAATAAGCTAGGACAGGGGTAGAGGAAAAGTGGTCTTTTAGAGTTTAGAATACTGATTCATAGGTGGAATCCTATATAAATAGGATATCTTTCTTCATTAAGTATATTAATAGGGTAACTAAGCTAGAGAAGTCATGAATAAAGTAGTAGTGAAGGTTACTAAAGCTAAGGAAGGCTTAGGTATCTATTAGGGATTTCCGAGTAGGCTAATTATATACTATTATGGCCTTAGCTAGGTCTATATGAATACTATTATAGCTAATGATTAAGCCTAGGAACTTAGTCTTAGTGTAGTAGAACTTATACTTAGGAGCCTAGGTATATAATCCAGTGGTATAGAGGTATTTAAGGACTATATAGATGTATTCAGTATATTCTTCATAGGTATAACTATAAATTAGGATATTATCTAATAACACTATATAGAATAGGTCAAGATACTCTTATAGAGAAGAGTTGATGTATTATTAGAAGGAGGATAGGGCTCCTATCAGTCTAAATAGTATAACTAGGCTCTTAAAGAGACTAAAATACATGTAGAAGGTAGTTAGGTATTCTTATCCTATAGTTATATAGAGGTTATTAAAAGTAGAGATAATATTAATCTTAGAAAAGTAGTATATTCTATATAGATTATTTAGAGTTTCCTTGACTAGGGGTAGTAGGTATTAGTCTTTAGTAGTTATAGTGTTTAAGGTATAATAGTCAATATAGAAATATAGTCCTCTATTAGCCTTCTTTATAAATAGGATAGGAGAGGTAATATATAAGGAGCTAGGATAGACATAACCTTTCTAGAGATTTTCATTAAGCTATTTATAGAGGGCTTTCAGTTTATCTTAGGACATGGAGTACAGGGGCCTGAAAGGTAGTTTTACACCTCCCACCAGGGGGATATAGTGATCTTGGTTAGTGTAGTAGTAGTTTTTCTACCTTATAAGGGGAGAAAACATTAGTGAAATCTAATAATTCAGTAGGTAGGGAAAAGGGTTCAGGTTTCTAGGGACAAGTAGAGTCCAGGGAGTCAGGGTAGTTTAGAATTTAATTGATTTCTTCCAGTGTCATTATGAATAGTTAATAGGTAGACTAGTAGGAGTAGGTAATAGCACCTTCCTTTGGGGTCAGGATAATATTCATGTTGTGAATATTAGGGTTTGAAAACCCAAATAGAGTCTAAAAGACTTTTCAACCTATCTGTTGGAGAGATCTAAACACACTAGCCCTAAAAGGCTGAATAATTATTTGTGTGTCCCTTCAGAATACTAATATAGTAAAGGTTGACAGTTAATTTTAGTCTTAGTTTTAGTTCTTTCTTTTGCTTATCAGAATATATTAGTTTCTACTAAACTTCATGCAATTTAGAGACTAGGCCCTTACATCATATTCTGATCTTTTTTTTACTAGCTTGTACAATTTTAACTAGTCACTAGTCACACTGGATTACTTGTAACATTGGTTTTCAAATTTTTACTAGTTCACTGGATAATTACTGGCTATGAGTTGTATTAGTTCCCCCCCCCCCCCCCCCCCCAA
>PEJQ01000015.1:456574-584843 GCA_002776505.1 Ceratocystis cacaofunesta | reverse complement strand
ATATTTTTGGGTTTGGTTTTTTTTTTTCCCCCCCCCCCCCCCACTAGCTCAATACTAATATAGTAGACCAACACTAATAACAATAACCTCCACCCCTTTCAAGGGAAGAACAACTGGAATGATAGCTCTAAATGCTTAATAGTACTTTCAAACTACTTAATATATAGTTTAATAACTGTCAGTAGTTTAGGACTTGATGTCCATATCCTACTATACGTCTTGAATGAAATCTGCATCCCAGTTTTCCAATAACATCTCAAACCAAGTCTAATGGCTTTATGGCTAAAGTTCTATCTGTTTCCCTAAAGGACACTGGTTCAAATCAGCTACTGGCCATATTTCTTTTTCCCTCAGATAACTATTTCTGACCCACATTTCCTGACCCACATTTCCTGACCCACATTTCCTGACTGACATTTCTGCACTGACATTTCTGCACTGACATTTCCTGATCCTACTCAGCAGGATTCTCAGGGGAAATTAAATAACTCAGGGAAGTTAAATAACTCAAGGGAATTAATGAACTCAGAGAAATTAATTAACTCAGGCAAATTAATTAACTCAAGGGAATTAATTAACTCAAGGAAATTAAATGACACCATCACCAACCTTGGAAACTTTGTTGCAACTACAGACTAATGATAGACTTGATGAAAATGCATAAATAGTTGGCACTTCCTCCAAATATTCTTCCAGCTAGATATCTAATAAAACAAGTTTAACAGCCTATTCCTCCCTTTTCTTCTCTCAGTTATCCCCTTCTTCAAGACTTGTCTATCTAATCAATAGTTCAGTCACTTCTATCTTCTTTAATCTTCTTGAGCCCCTGCCTGATATAATACATCTGTCAGATACCTCTAATAATAACTTACTGGGATCACCTGTGTTAAGGAATTCAACTAAGATCCTAAAACTCATAACCACTGACCTAGATGAGTTTAGTATCTAGTTTGATCAGGTAATGTAGGTTTAGGAATATGAGAAAACATATATCCCTAATAGTGAGTTCACAACCCTTGTATACCTCAGTATAGCTAACTCAGCTCATAACTAAATCAAGAGGATACTTAATACAAAACTCTATAATGCCTCTAGCACATGTGATGCCTTCCTTGATGAACTCTAAAAGGCTTTTGAAGACCCTGTGGCCAAGGAGAAGGACCTACTGAAGATCTAGATAATCCACTAAGGAAAGTCAAAGATTGACAACTGTATCTAGAAGTTTAATAATCTCCTCAGCCTTACTCAGGGTGACAATCTATACTATAGCTAGAAAATTCTCTAGTTTGGATAAAGCCTTAACCCTACCCTCTACTAATAGATCTAAAGTAACCTTCCCCTAATAGACTATAAGGAATATAAAAAGATAGTAGTATATACCTCCTAGATGTTATTATAATAGAGGGAGGACAATAGGCTATTAACCTCTCTCCCAACTACATCTATACCCTAGTATAACCTAGATGTAATAGACTAGGAGCACACCTACCAAGTGTCCTCTAACTAGTAGTCAGACTGCCCTAAGGCAAAATAGGTTTCTATAGAAGTATAAGAATAATGAAAATAGGATAGGAAGTGCCTCTACTATAGTTTATCTAAACACTTTGTCTATTAGTGTCCTTGTAGAGTTGGCCTAAAGCCTTAGGAGCTGAAAGCCTATAAAACAGTAGTAGCCCTACCCCTAGATGACAATATAGTTCTAGAGGATAATGATAATCTATTAGAAAACTAGCCTCCTCTAGTTATAGTCATAACTAGAGGAAGTTAGTAGTAAGGAATACATTCTCTTCTTCTCCCTCTTCTCTTCCCCCCCTAACTCCTCTACTTATTAAAGGAGCCCTTAATGTAGATATAGTAATAAATAATAACTATCCTATAGTTATACTAGTGGATATAGGTAATACTATATCTATAATTGTATCTGAGAAACTTATGAAGAAATATAAACTCCCCTACTTAGTGCTCACCTCCCCCCTGTCCCTAAAACCCTTCAATGACTAACCTACCTCTATTACTATATAAGCTACTAAGCTGAAAATAGATCTAGGTGGAATAAGAGAAGAAGTGTTTACACTAGTAGTACTAGACATCTATAAAGAAGAAATAATGATAGGATACCTATAGTTATACTACTACAAAGTAAGTATAGATTATATAAACCACTACCTTATCTTTTAGAATTTTTCAATACCATACTTAATATCCTCCTTAGAATATAGTAACCTAACTAAACTAAAAGTAGCCTATATATATAAAATTTAGAAGTATAACCTCAAAGTCTTCATAGTAAGCCTATAAGATATCAACTATACCCCAGAAAAGCTAGCTAAAGAAGAAGAGCCCTACTTAGATGAATAGAAAGCTAAAGTCCCTGACTAGATCACTATAGAAAACATCATTGCATTTGACCTAGAAGCCCTTTACTCATACCACCTCCTACCCCTCTGACCTGGGATGAACTATAAGATCAACCTCAAAGTCCTAGACTCTGAAGTACCCTAGGGTCTACTATATAGCCTCTCCTATAATAAACTGATTATCCTCTGGAAAACACTACTTAACCTACTTAATAAAAAGTTCATCTAGATAAGTAGCTCTATAGTAGTAGCCCTAATATTATTTGTCAAGAAGCTAGGTAGTAGGCTGAGGTTCTATATAGACTATTAGTTACTTAAGAAGATAATGAAAAAGGACTACTATCCCCTACTAAACTTCAGAGAAACCCTCTAATAGGTTAGCTAAGTAAAATGGTTTATAAAGCTTGATATAGTAGCTATATTCTATAATGTCTAAATTGAACCAGGATATAAATGGAAAATAGCTTTTCATACCTACTTAGGTTTCTTTGAGTAGAATATCATACTACTTAGTCTATCTAATACCCCTGCCTAGTTTCAATATTTCCTAAATACAGTGCTACAAGAGTACCTAGACATATTCTATTCTACCTATATTAATGATATTTTAGTCTTTATAGATAGTACTATTGAAGAATACTATGAATAAGTAAATAAAGTTCTAACTAAGCTAGTTAGAGTAGGACTGACTATAGGTATTAATAAGTATGAGTTTATAACTAAGGAAGTCAAGTACTTAGGATATATCATCTAACTAGGAAAGACAACTATAGACCCTATAAAAGTCTAAGTAGTCAAAGAGTAGCCTACTCCTAAGAATAAGAAAGATATAAGAGGATTTCTAGGTTTTACAAACTTTTACCATCTATTTATCAAAGACTTTACTACTATTACAGGACCCCTTAATGCATAGATAGGGAAGTATTCCCCTTCTTTATAGTCCAATGACTATGAGTATACCTTCACCTAACTGAAAGATACTTTCTACTCTACTCCTATACTATACTTATTTAATCATATCCTCCCTACTACTATTGAAGTAGATGTATTAGGTTATAGTACTAGGGCTATCCTTCTCTAGGAATACCTGGATAGAATGTATCTAATAGTATACATCAGCTAAAAAATATCACTATTAGAAGTAAACTATAAAATCTATAATAAAGAAATACTTGTAATCATATGAGCCCTTAAGGAATAGTGAGGAGAACTCTAGGGAACCTAGGGACCTGTCAAGGTCCTGATAAACCACTAGAACCTACTCTATTTTACAACTGTATAACAACTGTCAGAACAATAAGCTAGATGGGCAACCCTACTTTCAGAGTTTGACCTAGCTTTAGAACACTGCCTAGGAAAACTATCCCTACTCCTAGATATACTATCCTAACTATACATACTATAGGACATAGAAGATCCCTGACTGAAAGTACACCACTAGTAGCTACTGACCTAATGTCAGGGTTTGAAAACCCAAATAGAGTCTAAAAGACTCTTCAACCTATCTGTTAGAGAGATCTAAACACACTAGCCCTAAAAGGCTGAATAATTATTTGTGTGTCCCTTTGGATTACTAATACAGCAAAGGTTGACAGTTAATTTTAGTCTTAGTTTTAGTTCTTTCTTTTCCTCATCAGAATATATTTGTTTCTGCCAAACTTCATCCAATTTAGAGACTAGGCCCTTACACCTAAGGTGAAAACAGTTTACTATATATCTATCCTATTCATATACCCTCCCTATTAATACTATCCCTATTCTAATAAGAAAGCCTGTCTACACTCTAGAACTAAGTACTATCTGAAGACATAGACTACTCCCTTGCCTATACTATCATTGTATTAGGATCCCTGATATAGCCTGAGAAACTAAAGAACTACTAGAAAGTATCACTATCAGAATACTCTCTAGACTCACAAGGTCACCTCTACTTCAGATCTTGACTTTAGTTACTAAATTAGGAACTACTACAAACTAATGTACTATAGGAAACATATGACTCAGTAATACTTATCTACCCTAGATAGAGAGTCATGTGTTAAGAGGTCTCTAAAACCTATTTCTAGCTATACTATTAGAGGTATCTGACAGATGTATTATATCAGGCAGGGGCTCAAGAAGATTAAAGAAGATAGAAGTGACTGAACTATTGATTAGATAGACAAGTCTTGAAGAAGGGGATAACTGAGAGAAGAAAAGGGAGGAATAGGCTGTTAAACTTGTTTCATTAGATATCTAGTTGTTCAGATATATGGTGGAAGTGTGAGCTATTTATGCATTTTCATCAAGTCTATCATTAGTCTGTAGTTGTAACAAAGTTTCCAAGGTTGGCGATGGTGTCATTTAATTTCCCTGAGTTAATTAATATCCTTGAGTTAATTAATTTCCCTGAGTTGATGAATTGCTCTGAGTTATTTAATTTCCCTGAGTTATTTAATTTCCTCTGAGAATCCTCCTGAGTAGGATCAAGAAATGTGGGTCAGGAATGTGGGTCAGGAAATATGGGTCAGGAAATGTGGGTCAGAAATAGTTATCTGAGGGAAAAAGAAATATGGCCAGTAGCTGATTTGAACCAGTGTCCTTTAGGGAAACAGATAGAGCTTTAGCCATAAAGCCATTAGACTTGGTTTGAGATGTTGTTGGAAAACTGGGATGCAGATTTCATTTAAGTAGTATAGTAGGATATGGACATCAAGTACTAAACTACTGACATATACTATACCTTAGATGTCAAATACTTCTACTAAAACTATGAAATATATAGTAGTACTAATGTCATGTACTAAATGAAACAAGGACTGCTGAAACCTCTCCCTATTCCTGACTATATGTAGCAAGACATTAGTCTAGACCTGATAGGACCTCTCCCCACTTGTAAAAGAGAGGGAAAATCATATAAGTATGTTATAACAATTATAGACTATCTCTCAAAGGGAACAATACTGATACTATGCCATAGCCTGGATATCAAATACCTATTAATATATTTCCTTAAGTACTACTACCCTAGATATAGCCTACCCTAGAGTATCACATCAGATAGGCAGTTCATTAATATGTTCTAGAAATACCTGATAATAACTCTAAAAATAAACTAATGATTGACTACTATATATTACCCCTAGACAAATAGAGCTATAGGGAGGGTGAATGTAGAAATCAAAGTAAAATTGTCTAAACTACTGATAGAATACCTAGACTAGCTCAACTGCCTCCTAATAGTTGAATTCACATTGAATGTAGCCACTTCTTCCTCCACTAAAACATCACCCTTCACAATGTCCTATGGTTTTGATCTAGAACCTATTCAGTTATAGCCAGAAGTAATTGCCCCCCTGACACTACTACTAGACTGAAACCAGAGCCTAGAAGTACAAGCCACTAGGGTAATGAAAAGTCTAGCTAACTAAGTAAAGTAGGCATAGTCTATACCAAGCACTATGAGATTAGATATAGAGGAATGAATAAACCTATATAGATAGCCCTATTATTGATTCCAACCTAGAGACTGGGTTTAGCTATCTAAGAGCATATATGCTATATAGTAAGAAGGCCTGGGCTGAAAATTAAGACCCCACTACTAGAAGCTATAAGTCTTGGAAGAAGTGGGTTCCCACAACTATAGGTTAGACCTATAGGGAGCCAGAGGTCATGACATTTTCTATATAGATAGGTTAAGGCATTTCCTAAATAATGCTTTTCCCTCCTAGAACACCTATACTATAGATAATACACCAGGCCTAGTTGAAATCAATAGTGTTGAAGAATAGGAAGTAGAAGATATAATCCAAGAACACCCTGTAAATAGTAATAGGGAAGCACAATACCTAGTGAAATAGACAGGTTTCCCTAATCCTACCTAGGAACCAAGGGAAGCTCTAGAAGATACAGTTGCACTGGAAAGATAGCTAGAAGGAGAAAGAGGCTGATGTTAGGGTTTGAAAACCCAAATAGAGTCCAAAAGACTTTTCAACCTATCTATTAGAGAGATATAAACACACTAGCCCTAAAAGGCTGAATAATTATTTGTGTGTCCCTTCAGAATACTAATACAGCAAAGGTTGATAGTTAATTTTAGTCTTAGTTTTAGTTCTTTCTTTTCCTCATCAGAATATATTTGTTTCTGCCAAACTTTGTCCATTTTAGACACTAGGCCCTTACAGTGAAGGGCTAGGGGTTATAGGGGTAAGTTACTAGGTTGATCTTTAAAGGGGATATTATATAAGGCTTAAAGCTTCTTAGGCTTACTAGTAATATTGTAGTGGTTTCAGTAGTATTCACTATCAAAAGTGATTAAGTAATCAGTGAAGTAGATAGTTAGATCATATTACTTTAGCTAAGGCATACCTAAGACAATAGGGTAATGAGTGAGCTATGTGATAAAGAACAAAACATTCTTCTGATAGTAATCATTTATATAGAGCTAGGCATAGATATAATGAGTATATTTTCCAGCTTTAGTTTCTCTTCTATGGAATACTTCAATTCTAAATAGAGATTGGAGGGGATAGGTTAGAATTCAGTATAGAGATACCTGGGTGGTATTAATGAAGGCTTTTCCTTCTACACTATAGTCAGTCAGGGTATAGGTTAGGAAGGAATAGTCTTGAAGAGATAGTTCTATAGGGAGGATCATAAGATCTGACTACTAATTGTATTCTTCCTCAATTAGAAGACTATGTATAGTAGTAGCTGAGATGTGAATAATCTGGTTTAGGGTTATACTAGGAGGTTCTACCTAGGGGTGGCTTATTCTAGGTAAGCTCCTTTTTTTAGTCTATCACTAGAGTAGTCTAGATAGAAGGATGAGAAGGAGTCATAGTAGTAGTAGGAGAAGGAGACCTAGGGTATTATAGCATTAGAGGAAGGGGATAGTATAGCTAAGTAGAGCTATCAGTTATTAGGTTATAGGCACTAGCCTACTAGATAGCCCTTTATTCTATAGTAGTAGTATTCACTCTTTTCTTGGTAGGAGGTATGATATTAGTAGGATAGGTCTATAGTATCTAGGTCTAGTAGTAGGGCAGTTATTCTTTTCAGGTCTATATTCCCTAGTACTAGGGCCTAGGGGATAGGGGCATAGGGTTTAGGAGTAGTAGTATAGTTCTAGATAGGGTAAGTATAGTTCTAGCTAGTAGATGACATCATAGAGCTATAGTAGGTCATATAATTCTCAAGTTATTATAGGAAGTTTATGAATTCAGGGTATTTATAAGTCAGGGGGTCATAATGCAATAGTATTGTATAGAGTTCCTTTGAGATGTTTTACTTAAGAAGGGTTAGTAGAGTTGATTCACTTACTTCTCCCTTAAGAGCCAGGTACTAGAACTTGGAGAAGAAAGTAGTGAAATCCTTATTACCTTATTAGAGGTAGAACAATTTATTATATATATAGTTAGCCTTATCAGGTTCCCTATAAGTATAGTCAAGGACCTTTAGGATAGCACTATAGTCTAGAAGTAGGCATTCCCTATCCTTAATATATAGTAGGATAAGGGTATAAGCTAGTCTTTTCAAGTGGTTATTAATATAAGCTATATAGTCTTAGGTGTCTAGGAAATAGTTATAGTTTCTTTATATCTTCTAGTGGATCTAGGTAGTAAAGTAATGAAGGTTAGATTAGTCACCTTTGACTTATTAGGGTTAGGTAGTTATTTAGAGAGCTTAGTAGTATAGGTTAGGATAGGAGTAGGAATAGAGGTAGGGATAGGGGTAGCTATAGAGGTAGGAGTAGGAATAGAGATGGAAACTTCTCCTTCTATAATAGTTAGGGCAGTAGGAGTAGTAGGAGTAGTAGGAGCAGTAGGGGGTGGTATAGCTAACTAGAGTTTATTAAGAGCCCTTTACTCATTGAGGTGAGCCTAGTAAAGCTTACCCTAGGTCTCTTTCAACTCATTTCACATATACTTAAGCTAGCCCTAAGTTACTTGAAGATTAGTAGTAAGGCTATCTTATATAGTAGAGTAGTTAGTGGACTCAGTAGTCATTTTATAGTTCAGAGTGATAATTTCAGCTTCCTTTTCATTAATATAAGAAATTAGGGAGTAGAAGTATTCTAGTTAAGCACTAGTATACTTAGTAACCTCCTCACTAAAGCTCTCAAAGCTATTAGGTATAGATAAAGGGTTTAGGTGGATAGACATCTTATTAGTATCTATAGGTAGAAGTAATGTAATGTTATAGATAGGTAGGAAGGTTATATAAGACTTACCTAATATCTCAAGATAGGATAGGTAGGATAGGTAGATAGGGATAAGGATAAGTAGGATAGGATATTTAGGATAGTAATAGATACTAGGATAGAAGATAGGGATAGGAAGTTTAGTATATTCAGGATAGTTGATGAGGATATTGCTTAGGGAGTGATATTCAGGTAATAGAGGGAGGCTCTATCTAGTCTATATATCTATACAAGTTGTAGTTGATAAGATCTATAGTAGGGTGTAAGGCTGGTAGTAGTGAGTAAGGCTCTAGTATTGAGCAGGACAGCAGTCATGTAGGGAACACTAAAGTAGTATAGAAACAGTGGTCATGTGGAAATAGTAGTCATGTAGAAGACAGTATCATGCCATGATGGACAGTGGTTATGTAGAGGATGCTAGTGTACTATTTGATTGTACAGGAACACTAGTGTACTGTGACAGTTATGCTGAAGACACTAGTGTACTGTGATAACATTATGGAATGTAGCTACTACATTGAGCTTTGTAAACCATTTTACTTAGCTAACCTGTCAGAGGATTTCTCTGAAGTTTAGTATGGGATAGCAGTCCTTTTTCATTATCTTGTTAAGCAACTGATAGTCTATACAGAACCTCAGCCCACTGCCTAGCTTCTTGATGAATAATATTAGGGCTGCTGCTATAGAGCTGCTTATCTGGATGAACTTTTTATTAAGTAGGTTAAGTAGTGTTTTCCAGAGGACAATCAGTTCATTATAGGAGAGGCTATATAGTAGATCCCAGGGTACTTTAGAGTCTAGGACTATGAGGTTGATCTTATAGTTCATCCTAGGTTAGAGGGGTAGGAGGTAGTATAAGTAAAGGGCTTTTAGGTCAAATACAATAATGTTTTCTATAGTAATCTAGTCAGGGACTTTAGCTTTCTATTCATCTGAGTAGGGCTCTTCTTCTTTAGCTAGCTTTTCTAGGGTACAGCTGATATCTTATAGGCTTACTATAAAGACTTTGAGGTTATACTTCTAAATTTTACATATATAGGCTACTTTCAGTTCAGTTAGGTTACTATATTCTAGAGAGGATATTAACTAGAGTATTGAAAAATTCTAAAAGACAAGGCAGTGGTTTATACAATCTATACTTACTTTATAGTAGTATAACTATAGGTATCCTATCATTATTTCTTCTTCATAGATATCTAGTACTACTAGTGTAAATACTTCTTCTCTAATTCTACCTAGATCTATTTTCAGTTTAGTAGCTTGTATAGTGATAGAGGTAGGTTAGTTATTAAAGGGTTTTAGGGATAGGGGGGAGGTAAGCACTAAGTAGAGGAGTTTATATTTCTTCATAAGTTTCTTAGATATAATTATAGATATAGTATTACCTATATCTACTAGTATGACTATGGGATAGTTATTATTTATTACTATATCTATATTAAGGGCTCCTTTAATAAGTAGAGGAGTTAGGGAGGTGAGAGAAGAGGGAGAAGAGGAGAATATATTCCTTACTACTAACTTCCTCTAGTTATAACTATAACTAGAGGGGGCTAGTTTTCTAATAGATTATTATCATCCTCTAGAACTATATTATTGTCCAGGGGTAGGGCTACTACTATTTTATAGGCTTTTAGCTCCTAAGGCTTTAGGCTAACTCTATAAGGGTACTAATAGATAAAGTGTTTAGACAAACTATAGTAGAGGTACTTCCTATCCTATTTGTCAGTAGTTTAGGACTTGATGTCCATATCCTACTATACTACTTAAATGAAATCTGCATCCCAGTTTTCCAACAACATCTCAAACCAAGTCTAATGGCTTTATGGCTAAAGCTCTATCTGTTTCCCTAAAGGACACTGGTTCAAATCAGCTACTGGCCATATTTCTTTTTCCCTCAGATAACTATTTCTGACCCACATTTCCTGACCCACATTCCTGACCCACATTTCTTGATCCTACTCAGGAGGATTCTCAGAGGAAATTAAATAACTAAGGGAAATTAAATAACTCAGAGCAATTAATTAACTCAGGGAAATTAAATGACACCATTGCTGACCTCAGAAACTTTGTTGCAACTACAGACTAATGATAGACTTGATGAAAATGCATAAATAGCTGGCACTTCCGCCATATATCTGTCCAACTAGATATCTAATAAAACAAGTTTAACAGCCTATTCCTCCCTTTTCTTCTCTCAGTTATCCCCTTCTTCAAGACTTGTCTATCTAATCAATAGTTCAGTCACTTCTATCTTCTTTAATCTTCTTGAGCCCCTGCTTGATATAATACATCTGTCAGATACCTCTAATACTATTTTCATTATTCTCATACTTCTATAGAAACCTATTTTACCTTAGGGTAGTCTGACTACTAGTTAGAGGATACTTGGCAGGTGTACTCCTAGTCTATTGTATCAAGGTTATACTAGGGTATAGGTATAGTAGGGAGAGAGGTTAATAGCCTATTATCCTCCTTCTATTATAGTAATATCTAGGAGGTATATACTACTATCTTTTTATATTCCTTATAGTCTATTAGGGGAAGGTTACTTTAGATCTATTAGTAGAGGGTAGGGTTAAGGCTTTATCTAAACTAGAGAATTTTCTAGCTATAGTATAGATTATTACCCTGAGTAAGGCTGTAGAGATCATTAAACTTCTAGATATAGTTATTAATTTTTGACTTTCCTTAGTAGATTATCTAGATCTTTAGTAGGGCCTTCTCCTTAGCTATAGGGTCTTTGAAAGCCTTTTTAGAGTTCATTAAGGAAGGCATTATATATGCTAGGGGTATTATAGAGTTTCATATCAAGTATCCTCTTAATTCAGTTATGAGCTGAGTTAGCTATACTAAGGTATATAAGGGTTGTGAACTCACTATTAGGGATATGTGTTTTCTCATATTGCTAAACCTACTTTACCTAATCAAATCAGATACTAAACTCATCTAGGTTAGTAGTTATGAGTTTTAGGATCTTAGTTGAATTACTTAATATAGGTGATCCTAGTAAGTTATTATACAATATATTAAGTAGTTTGAAAGCACTATTAAGCATTTAGAGCTATCACTCCAGTTGTTATTCCCTTGAAAGGGGTAGAGGTTATTGTTATTAGTATTGGTCTACTATGTTAGTATTGAGCTAGTAGGGGGGGGGGAACCAATATGACTTATAGCTAGTAATTATCTAGTAAACTAGTAAAAATTTGAAAACTAATGTTATAAGTAATCCAGTGTGACTAGTGACTAGTAAAAATTGTAGGAGCTAGTAAAAAAAAGATCAGAATATGATGTAAGGGCCTAGTCTCTAAATTAGATGAAGTTTAGCAGAAACAAATATATTCTAATGAAGAAAAGAAAGAACTAAAACTAAGACTAAAATTAACTGTCAACTCTTGCTATATTAGTATTCTGAAGGGATACACAAATACTTATTCAGCCTTTTAGAGCTAGTGTGTTTAGATCTCTCCAACAGATAGGTTGAAAAGTCTTTTAGACTCTATTTGGGTTTTCAAACCCTAACACCTATAGAAAAGGGACACCTTTCTTCATCAAGTGTGTCAATGGAGCAACTAAGCTAGAGAAGTCATGAATGAAGTAGTAGTAGAAGTTACTAAATCTAAGGAAGGCTTAGGTGTCTGTCAGGGACTTCAGGGTGGGCTAATTACATACTGTTATGACCTTGGCCAGGTCTATATAAATGCCATTATAGCTAATGATCAAGCCTAGAAACTTAGTCTTAGTGTAGTAGAACTCACACTTATGAGCCTAGGTATATAATCCAGTGGTGTATAGGTGTTTTGGGACTATGTAGATATGTTCTATGAATTCTTCACAGGTATAACTATTAATCAAAATATCATCTAAGTATACTAAATAGAATAGGTCAAGGTATTCTTATAGAGAAGAGTTGATATATTATTGAAAGGAGGATAGGGCTCCTATCAGTCTAAATAGTATGACTAGGCTCTTAAAGAGGCTAAAACACATATGAAAGGCAGTTAGGTATTCTTCTCTAGTAGTTATATAGAGGTCGTTGAAAGTAGAGATAATATCAATCTTAGAGAAATAGTACATTCTATATAGATTGTTTAGAGTTTCCTTGACTAGAGGCAGTAGGTATTAGTCTTTGATAGTTATAGTATTCAGGGTGTGATAATTAATATAGAAGTATAGCCTTCTATTAGCCTTCTTTATGAATAGAATAGGAGAGGTAATATATAAGGAGCTAGGATAGATAAAACCTTTCTAGAGATTTTCATCAAGCTACTCATAAAGGGCTTTCAGTTTATCTTAGGACATGGAGTACAGAGGCCTAAAGGGCAGTTTCACACCTTCTACCAGGGGGATATAGTAATCTATAGGATAGTGTAGTAGTAGTTTTTCTACCTTGTGAGGGGTGAAAACATTAGTGAAATCTAACAATTTAGTAGGTAGGGAAAAGGGTTTAGACTCTAGGGGACTTAGGGAGTCCAGGGAGTTAGGACAGTTCAGGATATAGTTGATTTCCTCTAGTATTACCATGAATAGGTAGTAGGAAGACTGGTAGGAGTAGGTAATAGCACCTTCCTTTATGATTAGAACAATGTTTATGTAAGGGAGTGAATCAAACTAATGGATGTATTGGCATAAGAATAGAAACAATTGTTGAAGAAGCAAGAACTATCTAATACTACAGATGATGGAGGGTTCTACACTACTTTATACTGATGGAATGGGAGACTACTTCTTGCTAAAGGTCTAGACCACCAGGGCCATTCTGGGGGACAGTCTGAGAGAGGCCTTAATGAATAGGCTGTTTCCAGTGATTGTGTCCAAGACTAGCCCTGACAGGTAGGCTGTTTCTAGGGGATCATGTCTAGGGAGAAGGCCCTAGGCAAAGCCTCTATAGGTTGTAGACCCTTATATCAGCCCCTCCTCCCTTTTTCTTTTCCCTAATGGGTAGGAGAGGAAGGGTAGTGAACTTCTTATCAATCAGATACTCAGATCCTTCCTTCTTTATATAAGTAAACTTCTAATGCTTCTATATCCTCTAGTGTAGATGCTGGCTCCTAAGTTGCTTTCTAGTAGCCTTACCACTTGATGTAGTAGCTTTCCTCTCAAGTATAGCTAGTAGGGTAGTGTCCTAAGATCTTCTCTACTTCCTATTCTAGTATACCATCTACTATTACTAGATCTAGTTCAACTAGGTGTATATCTTATGATGGAAATAGGTCTGAACTAATGTAATGTAATTAGTTAGCATAGAATACATTATAGCCCTAGGCCCCTTGTATATTGAGCTGGTAGGTATGTGTTCCCACTAGTTCCTTGACTTAGGCCTTAGTGTATCTAGGCTATAGTTTATACCCTGGTCCTTCTTGTTGTTATGTGTATAAACTCTTTGAGACCTAGACCTAATCTCCTGCCTTGAAGTAGTGTATCTAGGCTATAGTTTATACCCTAGTCCTTCTTATTGTTATGTATATAAACTCTTTGAGACCTAGACCTAATCTCCTGCCTTGAAGTATTAGTATAGGAGATACTTCTAGTTACTCTGCTCCTTTATAGTGACTCAGGTGTTAGATAGTATAGCTCAGGCCTATATTACTATGTCTCAGAGGCTCTAGAGTACCTGTGTAGCCTATGCTATAGGGCTATTATTCTTTAGGTCTAGGGATTCTAGGGAGTTCAGTGTAGAGGGGTTGAGTTCTACTAGATCTAGATCATAACTATAGTATATAGCAAATATAGAGGTATTTATCATAGAGCTAGTGGCTGTGTTAAGGGTGAATTCTACTAATGGTTAGTAGCTTAGCTAATCCTTATGTTTATAGAGGAGCTTAGTTAGTTTCATCTTAATCTCACTATTGACTCTCTCTATAGCTCTATTCATCTATAGGTGATAAGCTGTGGAGAGATGGTGTTCTACTTATAGTATAGTGTATAGATACCTCTAGAATACACCTGTGAATTATCTATCTGATATAATTATTATAGGGAGACTATAGTAAGGATAGTAGTGTTCTAAGAACTGTCCTACTAGGTATAGGATGTCTATAGAGTGGTATAGGATTAGGATTACTCCTTTGGAGAGGTGGTTAATAAGTGTTATAATATACTGGTAAGAGTACCTATCCTACTCTACTATAGCTAATAGGCCTACTATGTCAAGCCTAATATCCTACTATATCTAATCTAGTATAGGTAGTCCTTTTAGTAGCCCTTACTTTATCTATCACTAAGTATTTATACTTCTATATAACTCATAGTTATAGTAAAAGTGTATAGTATCTTCTATATAATATAGCTAGAAGTACTATTTAGCTAACTCAGAGACTATTGTCCTTTTTCCTAGGTGAATTAACACTACTGAGTTATGGATTGCCTATAGTAGTCCTATGTAGAGGGGCTCTAATACTAGTACCTAAATTCAGTTATACTAGTAGAGGTATTCCACTGTGTCAAGGGTATATTCTAATATAGAGACTTTCTATATACCTTTGAGAGCCTCTGGCTAGTATAGTGCTCTAGTGGCTATGATGCTTCATAGAAGGGAGTATATGTTATTGGATTTGATGGCTTCTTCCTATAGCTTATATAGGGGGGTACTATAGAAGGGGGAGGTAGGTAACTTATTAGACACCTTGACTCACTATACTTTCAATAACCTATTTCTATCCAGCTGGAGTAGTTAGTACTTCTATGCTATAATACAGGGGTCATTACTATCTTTAGGTGTATTCAAGTAGGACAGTACATTAGGGAGGGGGGACAGCTTCCCTGGTCAGTGTTCAAGCTCGAGATTATATTCTAATAGGAGTAGGGCCTATTGGGCTTACCATTCTATGAGCTGGCAGGTCTCTGTAAAGTGTATGAGGTTTCAGTGATTAGTTAGTACACATATAGGGTATTGGGCCCCTTTCAGTTCTCCCCTCTATTTCTTGAGTGTAAGGGCCTAGTCTCTATATTGGATGAAGTTCAGCAGAAACAAATATATTCTGATAAGGGCAGAAAGGAACTAAAACTAAGTCTAAAATAATGGTCAACCTTTACTGTAATTATACTAGGATAAGGCACATAAATAATTATTCTGCTTTTTAGGGCTAGTGTGCTTGGGTTCCTTGATCCTCCAGTGGAAGGTTGAAAAAGTACTTAGACTTTATTTTGATTTTTTCAAACCCTAACATTAGCCTCCTTTCCCTTCTAACTATCTCTCTAGTGCAATTGTGTCTTCTAGGGCTTCCTTTAGCTCCTAAGTTGGCTCAGGGAAACCCACCTACTTCACTAGGTACTAAGCTTCCCTATTGTTGTTAGCTAGTCATTCCTGGATTATATTTTCTACTTCCCATTCCTCAATACTATTAATTTCAACTGGGCCTGGTGTATTGTCTGTAGAATAGGTGTCCTGTGATGGGAAAGCATTATTAGGAAAATGCCTCAACCTGTCTATATGAAAAATGTCATAGCCTCTAGCTCCTTATAGGTCCAACCTGTAGTTGTAGGAACTCACTTCCTCCAAGACTTATAGCTTCTAATAGCAGGGTCTTAGTTTTTAGCCTAGGCCTTCTTACTATATAGTATGTATGCTCTTAGACAGCCAAACCCAGTCACTAGGTTGAAATCAGTAATGGGGCTGCCTATATAGGTTTACACAATTCTCTATGTCTGTCCTTGCTATGCTTAGTATAGATTATGCCCACTTTGTTTGGTCAGCTAGACTTTTCATTATTCTAGTAGCTTATGCCACTAGGCTCTGGTTTTAGTCTAGTAGTAGTGTCAAGGGGGAATTGCTTCTAGCTGTAGTTGGATAGGTTCTGGGTCAAAGCCATAGACCATTACAAAGGGGGATGTTTCTATGGAGGAGGAGGTGGCTGCATTCAAAGCAAATTCAACTATTGGGAGACAGTTGAGCCAGTCTGAACATTCTATCAGCAGTTTTGACAATTTCACCTTGATTTCAGCATTCACCCTTTCTGTGGCTCCATTTGACTGTGGGTGATATGTTAGGGTCTGCAACCCATAGAGGCTTTGCCTAGGGCCTTCTCCCTAGACACAATCCCCCAGAAACAGCCTACCTGTCAGGGCCAGTCTTAGACACAATCACTGGAAACAGCCTATTCATTAAGGCCTCTCTCAGACTGTCCCCTAGAATAGCCCTAGTGGTCTAGACCTTCAGCAAGAAGTAGTCTCCTGTTCCATCAGTATAAAGTAGTATAGAACCCTCTATCATCTATAGTATTAGATAGTTCTTGCTTCCTCAATGATTGTTTCTGTTCTTATGCTAATACATCTATTAGTTTAATTCACTCCCTTACATTACAATTGTTCCTCTTGCTGTTTGAGTGACACTAGTACTATAAGGAATGTACTTACAAAATGAAAGACATGGAATTTATAGAAGACATAGAACCTATAGAAGACATAGAACTCATAGAAGACATAGAACTCATAGAAGACACAGAACCCATAGAACCTATACCACAATGAACCCCTAAGTGCTAGAGAATGCCCCTCAGGCTTCTTCTATAGAAATAGACCCCCTAATAGAAGCTCATACTACTAACCTAAAATTAGTAAATGAAGTAGTAGAAGCCTATATAAACTACCTCTACTATATTGTATAGCTCTAGGCTATAGTTGAGGCTAAAGGATACTCATTCATATAATTCAAGCACCTCTTAGGACTGCCTATATAGAGGATAATAGGGAGTACCTCATACTACCCTAAGATAGAGGCTCCTATATTTAAAGGAGATCTTAAGGATTTCCTAATGTACTACTAATACCTCTAGATGAAGTGGGAGGTTGATAAGGAATTCCTAAATACTAATAAGGAATTCATTACTATAGTAATCAATAAACTCAAGGGACCTATTGCCTATTATACTATAGTATAGGTCTAATACCTAGATATAGCTAACCTTCTCTCAGGAGAATCTTTCCTAGAAATGATGTATACTAAATACTATAACCTAATGGTAGTGGGTAAGGCCTACTATACTCTATATCAACTCTACTAAGGAAACAAGTCATTTGACAGCTACCTATAGTGGTTTGAAGAACTTTTATACCTCTTAGGTTGTGATAGGTTTACTGATTTTCAAAAGATTGAACTCTTGAAGTCTTCTATCTCCCTAAAGATCATAGATGTCTTATACTTCTATTTCACAATTTTACCTAAGGAATATAACACATAGGTACTATAGGTTCAAGAGCTTTGGTAAGAGATATAGGTAGTTGACTAGTATAAAGCCTATCATATAGCTCTAGTATCATCTTCTCACCCCAGCCTATCACAGAGGGTCCTACCAGCCCCTAGGGAGCCTCCTACAACTACTAAAGGAGAAGACTATATAGACTAGACATAGATATATATAGTATATAACTCTAAAGGTTAATACTAAAGAGTAGTCTAGGTCTTAGATAAGGTCCCTACCTAATACTTCTAGGATAGACTGTGTTTTCACTATAGGGCCTTAGGACATGCTATTAGTAGCTGCCCCTATACCCCCCCTATTTACCTATTAGAAAGAAAGGCCTAGGTGTCCTATGTGATAGCCTAGCCCCCTTTAGTTATAGACTCTAATACTGAAGATTTAGAAGATGAGTCACCTAGCCTATAGGCTAGGACCCTAGGAAAAGAGTACCCTCTATAGATAGTCACCTTTAGAGGAAAGAGACACTAAATTTTTAGAGATCAGGCCCTATTTAGCTTCCCTAGTGGTCTAATGCTTAATGTACATGATAAGTGTCATGGGCAGGCAGTAAAGTCAAGGAACTTTGTTACAGGTGAGGCACAATGCTATGATTCATATATAATCTTTATTGATTGATGAGGAGGGAAAGGAGTCTATCTAGAAGGTTGTACTAGTGAGCAGGGTGAAATACCTCACTTACCCCCTGTGTTTCCGCCTACCTTCACCGCCTTCTATATTCAGTACTAAACTGTAATATCATTCTCCTTCTCCTCCCCTTCCTTCTTCTTCCACTTGCTCTTCAGTTAGCCTATTAGTGTAAGGTAAGTTTCTTTAGGTCTATTGTTTTTAGTTATTAGTCCCTATTTCACTTCCCAACTGTGTAGGGCTTCTAAATTGTCTTTGATCATGTTATTAATTGGTTCACAAGTTAGTATTTCAAACCCTTTCCACTTTATCTACACTACCCTCTATTTCCTCTTTCTAAAAGCATAAAGGATTTCATCTATAAGCTATACTTCTTCTCCTTTTTCATTGAGGAGTAGGGTTATCTTATTAGAGTCTATATTTTGTCCTAGCCATAGGTCTTCTCCTACTAGCTATAGTAGATCTATATGAAATGTTAGGTATATCCCTCTTGGCATATCTAGCTCATAGACCATTAGTGCTACTTGCTTTATGACTTTGTATTTCACATTGAGCTAGTTGAGTTTACAGTTAGGTTATCCAAGTTTCATATTCTTTAACTTTAGCTACACTTCTTATCCTGGTTAGAACATTAGTACTGTAGTACAGTGCTTGTTTGCTTGTCTTTCTATGTTTTATTATGTGTCTATAGTGATGACTTAGGCCTACTCTATTAATTCTCTAAGTTTAGTCTTAATAGCTTCTATATCTACTATTTTACTTCCTTCTATACTTGTACTAACTTCCTCATATATCTAGACAGGGGCAATATTATAGCCATGAGTTAGAAAGAATAGGCTTACCCTATGTCTTCTTAGCTATGGCCTATTGTTGAGGGCTATCTGTACTACTAGGATCCACTTAGCCTAGTCTTATTAGTCTATTACTATTCTCATGTGTAGAAAGATCTAAACTTCTTAGTTTGCTTACTCAGTTATACCATCTGTTTATAGGTAGTATGCTATTGACAGTCTTCTTTCAACCCTAAGGGTTTCATAGAATGTTTTCTATAACTCCCCTACCCATTAGGGACCTCTATTACTAATGATCTATTCAGGTGGCCTATGATATATATATACATTAGTCAGGATAGCAATGACTACTGTTATGGTTTTTATGTCTTCTAGGGGTAATAAAATGACATTGCCTATGAGTTAACATATAACTATAAGTAGGTCTATGAACTTTCTAGGCAGATGTGTCATAAAGTCTATAGAAATTCCTTGCTATGGCTGGGATAGAAGTAGTAGAGGTGTCAATAACCTATGGATTTTCTCTCTCCAGGGTTTTGTTCTGTTATACTAGTCATAATTTCTCAGTAGTTATTTGATGTCTTCTATCATCTTTAGCTAGAAAAACTATCTGTGGAGTACTACTATTATTATATCCCTGCCCCTATGTCCTGATATTAGGTCAACATAATGCCTCTTGAGTAGTTCCCCTTTTAGCTCTTCATAGTCTAGTGTCTATATTACATGTCAGTGGTATATAATGCTATCTCTCACTGAATAGTCTAATGCTTGTGCTGAGCCTAGAGGGACTAGTGTTGATGGGAATTGTGTTCTTTATTCTATGTCTTCTGTGATTTTCTTATAGTTTGAGTCTTTGTTTATCACTATCCTCTATAGTTCTCCCAAGTTTGAGCTAGCTTCAAATGGGTTTCTGGTTTCTACTCCTATTGATGTAGATTCTTCTATAATGGACTATTATATAATCTCAGTGTATTGTGTTTCCACTAGGTCCTAACTCTCTTTCCAAAGGTGTTTGGTTCTGCTTTTATCTCTTTCTTCCTTGTTAAAGAATTCATCCTTTCTCAATAGTATGTCTAGTACTATAGCTAATTTTCCTGGATAGTGAATTGTAGTGAACATTGGTAGTGACTCCAGTTCTTCCATCCACCTTATTTGTCTTTTAGATAGTAGTTGCTTTGTTCTGAAGTATTACAGGTTTTTATAGTCTATTAGTAGTATAAACTTTTCTAGCCCTCTCAGCTCTCCTCTCCACTTTCTTACTGCCTCTATGACTACTAGTAGTTCTTTATCATGTATACTATAGTTCATTTCTATTAGAGTCATCTTTCTAGAGAAGAAGGTGATTAGTCATTTTACTACTTCTAGCCCTTAGTTCAAGACTATGCCTATTCCTACTCCTGAAGCATTAGTCTCCAGCTATGTTTGTACTTCTGGATCCCAGCTTGCTAGCATGTCTCCTTTCATAAAGGCCTCCTTCAGCTTAGTGAATGCTATTTCCTCTACTTTACCCTATTTGAAAGGAGTATCCTTTTTCATGAGTACTACTAGTGGTGCTATCAGTTCTATATAGTCTTTGATGAAGTCTTAGTAGTAGTTGGTGAAACCTAGGAAGCCATAGACTCCTTTTGCTATTGTGGGCTATTACTAATCTTGTATAGCTGCTACTTTCTCTAGGTCTATTTCAACACCCTTTCCTACTGTGATGATCACACCTAAGTATTTTACCTTTTGTACTTCAAATTCACACTTGTCAAGGTCAAGTCTTAGACCTACTTATTGAAGTTTCTATAGGACACTGTGGACTTTTTATCTATAGTCTTCTAGGAATCCATTGGAGTATATAATGACATCATCAATATAGGCTGAGGCATAGCTATCTAGGAACTTATCTAATACATAGTTAATGAATCATTAGAAGATAGAGGTTCTATTTGTAATACTAAATAGTATAACTAGCTATTCATATAATCTATATCATATACAAAATACTGTCTTCCACTCATCCCCTTCTACTATCCTTACTTAGTAGAAAGCTACTCATATGTCTAACTTAGTGAGCCACTTAGCTTATGAGATTACTCTCAAAGTTTCTTGGATCAGTGGTATTAGGTAATAGTCCTTTTTGAGTATAGTGTTTAGTGCTTGATAATCAATGCACAGTCTTAGGCCTCCCCCTAGCTTCTTCACAAATAGGACTGGGGCTCCTCCTACTAAGTTGCTAGAATAGATAAACCCTTTTTCTATCAGTTCTATCAGGGTTTTTCTCAGTACTAGTAGCTCATCTCATAACATTTGGTATAGTAGGGACCATAGTAGTTCTTTTTCTCTTTGAAGGTCTATTTTCACATCTAGTCTAGGTCAGTGGGGTGGTAGTTCTTCATTTGAGTGTGTAAAGGTATCCTATAAGTCTATGTATTGTGTTAGTAGTCTTTTATACAGTTCTACTAGTGATATTTCTAGCTTCTTCTTCAGTGCTTTATTGATATCTTCTATGCTAGCTGTGAAGATTTTAGTTGTGTTGTTGTCTTTTCTCTTAGCTATTCTCATCATTATAGTGAATGCTTTTCTATTGACTACACTCATTTTCATTTTTCTATTATTCTTTTTTTTTAATCTTTCCTCTCTCACTCCAAGCTTTTCAACCACTGTATTACTAGAGCAGATGATCATTCTATCCTCTTGGAGTATATAGATGGCTCCTTATTTCTTGATCCATAGTAGCCTAAGTGTCACATTGTAGTTATTGCTAGGTATAATGTATATAAACACTTCTTTTTCTTCATAGCCTTTAATATTGATAGACATATAGGCTACTTCCTTGATCACCCCTCTGCTTCCTATTGCTCCTTTCATTATATATACTAGGATTAGAATATGCTTTAGTTGAGCTTGTTTTACAAATGAATCAGATACTACATTATACACTGATGAACCAGGGTCTATTAATGTAGTTATTATATTCATATTGTTGATCAGGACTTCTACTAAAAGAAGACTACAGTCTATTATTTCTTTCTATTCTCTCAACTAAAGTTTAGTCAGATCCTCCTCTTAGTACCCCTACTCACAACTTTGTATATAGTTCAGGCTTTTCCCTGATCATCTACTACTGAGGTTTCTTCCACTGGTAGTGTATTCTATTCCTCAACTGTAGTATTATTGACTTAGGTCTGAATAGGGGCTAGCCTTCTTACTAGTTTCAGGGGGTAAACTCTAGCCTAGTATTTGGGTTATGTATAGGATAGGTAGACATTTGCCTAGTGTCTTCAGGACATCTCTTCCTTACTGACCTATTTTACAACTCTACCTATGTACTTGTAGTTATCTAGTAGCCTAGGGCTGGAGTTTTATATTGTCTTAGGTCTTAGGGTAGAGTAGGACTATATATAGTTCAAGTCAATGTCTATTAGATCACTGTATTCTCTTAGGACCTTGTCATACTAGTTTAGACTACTGATGTATATACTGAATTTATCAAGGTTTTTATTTCTTAGGATATTTATATACACTTGTCAGTAGATCTTGATTTCTTTGTCTAGTGTTTTGCCTGGAGCTGTGGCAAGTGTGTAATAGGTCACCTTCCTATCTAGTCCCTTATAGAAGGCATCTATTTTAATCTCCTCTAGCTATTCCTATCCTTTAGCCTCCTGTAGTAGTTTGAAGAAGTCCTGGATATATACTTCATAAGTATCTCCTTTCTACTTCAGGGTATTCAGCTTCATGTATATAGTGTCTATATGTCCTAGGTCATTAAACCTATTGTCAAGGACCTTCTATACCTCAGCTTCTATTACCCCTTCTTTTTTTCATAGTTCTATCAGTTTTGTACTAATCCCCTCACTGGCTTGTGTTGTTAGGGACATTAGGATAAGGGTGATTTTTTTTTATCACTGAGGTTATCTTCATATTCTATTACTCCTTGCATTTAGTCTTTCCAAGCCCTGTATAGGGCTTAGTTACCATTGTATATAGGGTAGCCTAGGGCTACTACTAGTGTATTTTGCATTATGTGTTTTCTTATATCTTCAATGGGGACACTATGGATTCTTATATCTTCAACAGGGATACTATAGATTCTTATGTCTTCAATAGGGATATCTTCATGGTCTATTGTGCTTTTGTAAATGCTTGAATCTTCTGATGAGAATTGATATATTGGCATTAAGTTTTTAGTATAAGGTGTTTTCATTTTTAGGATAATTAATCAATTTATTATAGGTAAGGTATAATACTATAATTTATATATAATCTTTATTGATTGATGAGGAGGGAAAGGAGTCTATCTAGAAGGTTGTGCTAGTGAGCAGGGTGAAATACCTCACTTACCCCCTGTGTTTCCACCTACCTTCACCACCTTCTATATTCAGTACTAAACTGCAATAATCCCTAGACCTGAGGAATGATAGCCCTATAGTATAGGCCACATAGGTGCTCTAGAGCCTCTGAGACATAGTAATATAGGCCTGAGCTACACTATCTAATACCTGAGTCACTATAGAGGAGTAGAGCAACTAGAAGTATCTCCAACACTAATACTTCAAGGCAGGAGATTGGGTCTAGGTCTCAAAGAGTTCATACATATAATAATAAGAAGGACTAGGGTATAAACTATAGCCTAGATATACTAAGGCCTAAGTCAAGGAACTAGTGGAATACACACCTACTAGCTTAATATATAAGGGGCCTAGGTCTATGATATGTTCTATACCAACTGATCACATTATATTAGTTCAGACCTATTTCTATCATAAGACATATACCTAGTTGAACTAGATCTAGTGATAGTGGATGGTATACTAGAATAGGAAGTGGAGAAGATCTTAGTACACTACCCTACCAGCTGTACTCAGTAGGAAAGCTACTATATCAAGTGGTGAGGCTACTAGAAAGTAACTTAGGAGCTAGTATCTACACTAGAGGATATAGAAGCATTAGAAGTTTACTTACACAAAGAAGGAAGGGTCTAAGTATCTAATTAATGAGAAGTTCACTACCCTTCCTCTCCTACCCATTAGGGAAAAGAAAAAGGGAGGAGGGGCTGATGTTAGGGTCTATAACCTATAGAGGCTTTGCCTAGGGCCTTCTCCCTAAACATGATCCCCTGGAAACAGCCTACCTGTTAGGGCTAGTCTTAGATGCAATCACCAGAAGCAGCCTATCCATTAGAACATGTCTTGGACACAATCACTAGAAACAGCCTATTCATTAAGGCCTCTCTCAGACTGTCCCCTAGAATGGCCCTAGTGGTCTAGACCTTTAGTAAGAAGTAGTCTCCTGTTCCATCAGTATAAAGTAGTGTAGAACCCTCCATCATCTGTAGTATTTAATAGTTCTTACTTCTTCAATGATTGTTTCTATTCTTATGCCAATACATCTATTAGTTTGATTCACTCCCTTATAATATAGGACTTCTAAACTGTCTTTGATCACATTATCAATTAGTTTATAAGTAGGTGTTTCAAGTCCTTTCCACTTTATCCATACCACCCTCTGTTTCCTCTTTCCAAAAGTATAAAGGATTTCATCCACAAGCCACACTTCTTCTCCTTTTTCATTGAGGAGTGGGATTGTCTTATCAGAGTCTACATTTTGTCCTGGCCATAGGTCTTCTCCTACTAGCCATAGTAGATCTATATGAAATATTAGGTATATCCCTCTTAGCACATCTAGCTCATAGACTAATAGTACTACTTGCTTTATGACTTTGTATTTCACATTGAGCCAGTTGAGTTTACAGTTAGGTCATCTGAGTTTCATATTCTTTAACTTTAGCTACACTTCTTGTCCTAGTTAGAACATTAGTGCTATAGTGCAGTGCTTATTTACTTGTCTTTCTATGTTTTGTTATGTGTCTGTAGTGATGACTTGGGCCTATTTATTGCAGTTTAGTACTGAATATGGAAGGTGGTGAAGGTGGGTGGAAACACAGGGGGTAAGTGAGGTATTTCACCCTGCTCACCAGTACAATCTTCTAGATAGACTCCTTTCCCTCCTTATCAATCAATAAAGATTATATATGAATTATAGTATTACACCTCACCTATAATAAATTGATTGATTATCCCAAAAATGAAAACACCTCATACTAAAAACTTAATACTAATATATCAATTCTGATGAGAAGATTCAAGAATTTACAAAAGTATAATAGACCATGAAGACATCCCTATTGAAGATATAAGAATCCATAGTGTCCCTATTGAAGACATAAGAAAACACACAATGTAAAACACACTAGTAGTAGCCCTAGGCTGCCCTATATATAATAGTAACTGAGCCCTATATAGGGCTTGGAATAATTAAATACAAGGAGTAATGGAATATAAAGATAACCTCAGTGATAAAAAAAAAATCACCCTCATCCTAATGTCCCTAATAACATAAGCCAGTGAGGGGATCAGTATAAAACTAATAGAACTATGAAAAAAAGAAGGGGTAATAGAAGCTAGGGCATAGAAGGTCCTTAATAATAGGTTTGATGACCTAGGATATATAGATGCTATATATATGAAGCTGAATGCCCTAAAGTAGAAAGGAGACACTTATGAAGTATATATCTAGGACTTCTTTAAACTACTATAGGAGGCTAGAGGACAGGAATGGCTAGAGGAGATCAAAATAGATGGCTTCTATAAGGGACTGGATAGGAAGGTGACCTATTACACACTTACCACAGCACTAGGCAAAACACTAGATAAAGAAATCAAGATCTACTGACAAGTGTATATAAATATCCTAAGAAATAAAAACCTTGATAAATTCAGTATATATATTAGTAGTCTAAACTAGTATAATAAGGTCCTAAGAGAATATAGTAATCTAATAGATATTGACTCAAATTATACATAGTCCTACTCTACCCTAAGACCTAAGACAATATAAAACTCTAGCCCTAGGCTACTAGATAACTACAAGTATATAGGTAGAGTTATAAAATAGGTTAGTAAGGAAGAGATGCCCTGAAGACACTAGGTAAATATCTACCTATACTATATATGACCCAAATGCTAGGCCAGAGTTTACCCTCTGAAACTAGTAAGAAGGCTAGGCCCTATTTAGACCTAAGTCAATAATACTATAGTTGAGGAATAGAATATACCACTTGTAGAAGAAACCTTAGTAGTAGATAATTAGGGAAAAGCCTAAACCCTATATAAAGTTATGAGTAAGGGTACTAAGAGGAGGATCTAACTAAACTTTAGTTAAGAGAATAGAAAGAAACAATAGACTATAGTCTTCTTTTAGTAGAAGTCCTAATCAATAATATGAATATGATAACTACATTAATAGACCCTGGTTCATCAGTATACAATGTAGTATCTAGTTCATTTTGAAAACAAGCTTAACTAAAGTATATTCTAATCCTAGTATATAAAATGAAAGGAGTAATAGGAAGTAGATGTCATGGGTTGGATACAAGATCTTCATTGTAGCCGGTTCAGAGGTTCAAATAACATGCATTAAGGAGGAAAGGGAATAACTAGCTAGACTGTTGATATGCAGTAGTCAATCATTGGTTTATCTTCAGAGTCATTGTCAGGTGCTTCTAGAACATGTTAGTAAACTGTCTATCAGAGGTGATGCTTCAGGGTAGGCTATGTCTGGGGTAGTAATACTTAAGGAAATGTGTTGATAGGTATTTGATATCTAGGCTGTAGCATGGTATCAGTATTATTCCTTTCAGAGGTGGTCTATAATTGTCATAATATATTTATATGATTTTCCATCCCTTTTATAAGTAGGGAGGGGGCCTATCAGGTCTAGGCTAATATCTTGCCAGGTGTAGCTAGGGATGGGGAGAGGTTTTAGTAGCACTTGTTTCATTTATTGTATGACATTAGTACTACTATATATTTCATAGTTTTAGTAGAACTTTTTAATATCTGAAGTATAGTATAGCTGGAAATAGGTTTTAGAGACCTCTTGATATATGACCCTTTGTCCTAGGTAGATGAGTATTGCTGAGTCATGTATTTCCTATAGTATCTTAGTTCATAGTGGTTCCTAGTTTAGTATCTAAAGTCAAGACCTAAAATAGAGGTAGCCTTCTGAGTCTAGGGAGTATTCTGATAATGACACTCTCTAGTAGTTCTTTAAGCTCTCTAGCTAGGTTAGGGATCCTAATGTAATGATAGTGTAGGCAAGTGTATAGTCTAAGTCTTTAGATAGTGCCTAGTTCTAGAGTGTTCTTAAGTTTATTTATTAGAAGGGAGATAGTATCACTAAGGAGGGTGTATGAACTAGGTAGATATATAGTGTACCTCCTTCACCTGGAGTCAGTAGCTACTAGTGGTATGCTTTCAGTTAGGGGTCCTCTATATTTAGTAGTATATATAGTTAGGATAATATATTAGGGAGGGGAGATAATTTTCCTAGGTAGTGTTCTAAAACTAGGTTGAACTCTAATAGTAGATTTGCCTATCTAGCCTATTATTCTAATAGTTGCTATGTAGTTGTGAAGTGGAGAAGGTTTTAGTGGTCTATTAAGACCTTGATAGGGCCTTAGGCTCCTTAGAGTTCTCCTCTCTATTCTTTGAGAGCTCTTATAATTATAAGTATTTCTTTATTATAGATCTTATAGTTAGCTTTAGATAGTGATATTTTTTAACTAATATATATAGTTAGGTGTATTCTATCTTAGTGTTCTTAGAGGAGGATAGCACTAGTGCTATAACCTAATATATCTACTTCAATAGTAGTAGGGAGATTATAGTTAAAAAGGTATAGTATTAGTATAGAGTAGAAGGCATCCTTCAGTTAGTAGAAGGACTACTCATAGTCATCTAACTAAAGGAAAGGGGAATGTTTTCTAGTCAGGGTGTTGAGGGGTCCTGTAATAGTGGTGAAGTCTTTGATGAATAGGTAGTAGAAGTTTATAAAACCTAGAAATCCTCTGATATCCTTCTTATTCTTTAGGGTAGGCTATTCTTTTACTGCCTAGACCTTTATAGGATCTATAGTTGTCTTTCCTAGCTAGATAATGTATCCTAAGTATTTGACTTCCTTTACTATGAACTTATACTTATTAATATCTATAGTTAGTCCTACTCTAACTAGTTTAGATAGAACCTTATTCACTTATTCATAGTACTCTTCTAGGGTTCTATTAGTGAAGACTAAGATGTCATTAATATAGGTAGAGTAGAATATATCTAGGTATTCTTATAGAACTATGTTTAGGAAATATTAGAACTAGGCAGGAGTGTTAGATAGGCTAAATAGTATAATATTCCACTCAAAGGAGCCTAAATAGGTATAGAAGGCTATTTTCTATTTATATCTAGGTTCAATCTAAACATTGTGGAATATAGTGACTATATTGAGCTTTGTAAACTATTTCACTTGACTAACCTATTAGAGGGTTTCTCTAAAGTTTAGTAAGGGGTAATAGTCTTTTTCCATTATCTTATTAAGTAACTAGTAGTCTATATAAAACCTTAATCCACCCCCTGGCTTTTTAATAAATAATATCAGGGCTACTGCTATAGAGCTGCTTATCTAGATGAACTTTCTATTGAGGAGATTGAGTAGTGTTTTCCAGAGGATAATCAATTCATCATAGGAGAGGCTATATAGTAGCCCCTAAGGTGCTTCTGAATCTAGAACTATTAGATTAATCTCATAGTTTATCCTAGGTCAGAGGGGAGGGAGATAGTATATATAGAGGGCCTCTAGGTCAAAGGCTTTGATATTCTCTATAGTGATCAAACTAGAGACTTTAGCTTTCTATTCATTAGAGTAGGGTTCCTCCTCCTTAGCTAGTTTCTCCAAGGTATAGTTGATGTCTTAGAGACTTATAGTGAAGACTTTGAGGTTATAGTTCTAAATTTTATATATATAGGTAACTTTTAGTTCAGTTAGGTTACTATATTCTAAGGAAGTAGAAGACTATAGTATTGAGAAGTTTTGAAAAACAAGGTAGTAGTTTTTATAGTCTATACTTACCTTGTAGTAGTATAGCTATAGGTAACCTATTATCATTTCTTCCCTATAGATGTCTAGGACTACTAGTGTAAATACTTCTTCTCTAATTCTACCTAGATCTATTTCTAGTTTAGTAGCTTATCTAGTGATAGAGGCAGGTTAGTTATTAAAGGGTTTTAAGGATAGAGGGGAGGAGAGTATAGAGCAGGGGAGTTTACATTTCTTTATAAGTTTCTTAGATATGATAGAGGTAGGTTAGTTATCAAAGGGTTTTAAGGATAGAGGGGAGGAGAGTATAGAGCAGGGGAGTTTACATTTCTTTATAAGTTTCTTAGATATGATTATAGATATAGTATTACCTATGTCTACTAGTATAACTATAGGATAGTTATTGTTTATTACTATATCTATATTGAGGGCTCCTTTAACTAGTAGAGGAGTTAGGAAAGGGGGGGGAGAAGGAGAAGAAGAAAACACATTCCCTACCACTACCTTCCTCTAGTTATAACTATAACTAGAGGAAGCTAGTTTTCTAACTATATGTTATTGTCTTCTAGAAGGGTATTATCTTCTAGTGTTAGGATAGTAGTTATTTGGTATACCCTGAGTTCTTAGGGCTTTAGTCTAATGCTATAGGGATATTAGTAGATGAAATGGTTTAATGATCTATAGTGAAGGTACTTTCTATCCTATTTACATTATTCCTATACTTCTATAGGAACCCATTTTACTTTAGGGCAGTCTATCTATTAGCTAGGGGTCACTTAGTAGGTATATTCCTAATCTATTATATCAAGGTTATACTAGGGCATTAGTATAGGGGGGTAGGGAGTTAGTAACCTATTGTCTTCCCTCTACTATAGTAGTATTTAGGAGGTAAGTACTACCTTCTTCTTATATTCCTTATAGTTCATTAGAGGAAGGTTATTCTAGATAAGGTAGTAGAGGGTAGGGTTAAGGCTTTATTAGAACTAGAGGATCTTCTAGCTATAGTGGAGATTTTCACCTTGAGTAAGGCTGAGGAGATCTTTGAACCTTTGAATATAGTTTTTAATCTTTGACTTTCCTTAGTGGATTGTCTGGACTTTTACAAGAGCCTTCTCTTAGGCAGTAGGGTCTTCAAAAGCCTTTTTTAACTCATTGAAGAAAGTATAACAGGTCCTAGGAGTATTATATAGCTTTATAATGAGAATTCACTTAATCTAATTATAAGCTAAGTCAGTAGTACTGAGGTAAACAAGGGTAGTGAACTCACTATCTGACTAGTAGTGTTTTTCAATCTCCTAAATACATTTCACCTGGTTGAACTAGATGTTGAACTCATCTAGGTTAGTAGAGGTTAGTTTTAGGATTTTTATTAAGCTTTATAACCTTAAGTCTCCTAATAGGTAGTTATACTATATATTTAACAATTTGAAAGCACTATTCAATATTTATATTTGATACTCTAGTTCTTATTCCCTTATAGGAGGTATATATTGCTATTAGGGTTAGGGTTGTTAGTCCACTATGATATTTTCAGGAGAATAGACAAGGTGTGAGTAGGACCTAGGCTAGTGAAGAAAAAAAAATGAAAAGAAAGGGAAAAAAAAAGAGGGGGAATAATAAGAATTTTTATTCCATAGTGTTTTAGTGAACTAGTAATATTTTATAATCAGTAGTATGAATAGTCTAGTGTACCTAGTAACTAGTAAGCAAGTGTTAGAGCTAGTAAAAAAAGAAGAAGATCAGAATATGATATAAGGGCCTAGTCTCTATATTAGATGAAGTTCAGTAGAAACAAATATATTCTAATGAGGGCAGAAAGGAACTCAAACTAAGTCAAAAATAATAGTTAACCTTTACTATAATTATACTAGGATAAGGTATACAAATAATTATTCTGCTTTTTTTTTTAGGGCTAGTGTGCTTAGGTTCCTTGATCCTTCAGTAGAAGGTTGACAAAGTACTTAGACTTTATTTTGGTTTTTTCAAACCCTAACATTGAGAGCCCTCACAATTGCCAGTAACTCTTTGTCATGGATCTTGTAGTTGGCTTCTGCTGGTGATAACTTCTTGCTGAGGTATGCACATGGGAATAGCTACTTACTATGCTGTTGAAGGAGAATAGTACCTGTGCTATAACCTGATGATTCTGCTTCTAGTGTTGTTAGTAGATCATGGTCAAAGGTTTTTAGGATAGGGGCAGAGCAAAATGTATCCTTGAGATCTTAGAAGGCCTTCTCAGCTTCTAGGGACTACATGAATGGGTTCTTCACAGCAGTTAGCTCTACTAATAGATAGGCTAGTGCTAAAAAATCTTTGATGAAGATCTAGTAGAAATTCACAAAACCTATGAAGGACTGGACTTCCTTGTGTGTAGTAGGGACTTCCTATTCCTTCACAGCTATAACCTTCATATAGTCTATCTTGGCTCTCCCTAGTGTGAGGATATAGCCTAGGTACTTGACTTCTTGGACAGTGAATGTGTACTTATTGATATTTGTTAGGGTTTGAAAAACCAAAATAAAGTCTAAGTACTTTTTCAACCTTCCACTGAAGGATCAAGGAACCTAAGTACACTAGCCCTAAAAAAGAAAGCAGAATAATTATTTATATGCCTTATCCTAGTATAATTATAGTAAAGGTTAACTATTATTTTAGACTTAGTTTGAGTTCCTTTCTACCCTCATTAGAATATATTTGTTTCTACTGAACTTCATCTAATATAGAGACTAGGCCCTTATATCATATTCTGATCTTCTTCTTTTTTTACTAGCTCTAACACTTACTTACTAGTTACTAGGTACACTAGACTGTTCATACTACTGATTATAAAATATTACTAGTTCACTAAAACACTATAGAATAAAAATTTTTATTATTCCCCCCTTTTTTTTCCCTTTCTTTTCATTTTCTTTTCTTCACTAGCCTAGGTCCTACTTATACCTTGTCTATTCTCCTGAAAATATCATAGTGGACCAATAACCCTAACTCTAACAGTAATATACACCTCCTATAAGGGAATAAGAAGTAGAGTATTAAATACAAACATTGAATAGTGCTTTTGAATTATTAAATATATAGTATAACTACCTATTAGGAGACTTGAGGTTGTGAAGCTTAATGAAAATCCTAAAACTAACCTCTACTAACCTAGATAAGTTTAATATCTGGTTCAACTAGGTGAAATGTGTTTAGGAGATTGAAAAACACTACTAGTCAGATAGTGAGTTCACTACCCTTGTTTACCTCAGTGCTACTGACTTAGCTCACAATTAGATTAAGTGAATTCTCAACACAAAGCTATATAATGCTCCTAGGACCTGTAATACTTTCTTCAATGAGTTAAAAAAGGCTTCCAAAGACCCTACTGCCTAAGAGAAGGCTCTTATGAAAATCTAGATGGTCTGCTAAGGAAAGTCAAAGATCAATGACTATATTCAAAGGTTTAAAGATCTCCTCAGCCTTACTCAAGGTGAAAATCTCCACTATAGCTAGAAGATCTTTGTTAGGGTTTGGAAAACCAAAATAAAGTCTAAGGACTTTTTCAACCTTCCACTGAAGGATCAAGGAACCTAAGCACACTAGCCCTAAAAAGCAGAATAATTATTTGTATGCCTTGTCCTGGTATAATTACAGCAAAGGTTGACCATTATTTTAGACTTAGTTTTAGTTCCTTTTGGCCCTCATCAGAATATATTTATTTCAGCTGAACTTCATCCAATATAGAGACTAGGCGCTTACATTTAGGGAGATAGAAGACTTCAAGAGTTTAATCTTTTGAAAATCAGTAAACCTATCACAACCTAAGAGGTATAAAAGTTCTTTGAACTACTATAGGTAGGTGTCAAATGACTTGTTTCCTTAGTGGAGTTGATATAGAGTATAGTAGGCCTTACCTACTACTATTAGGTCATAGCATTTAGTATATATTATTTCTAGGAAAGATTCTCCTAAGAGGAGGTTAGCTATATCTAGGTATTAGACCTATACTATAGTATAATAGGTAATAGGTCCCTTGAGTTTATTAATTACTATAGTAATGAATTCCTTATTAGTATTTAGGAATTCCTTATTAACCTCCTACTTCATCTAGAGGTATTAGTAGTATATTAGGAAATCCTTAAGATCTCCTTTAAATGTAGGAGCCTCTATCTTAGGGTAGTGTAAGGTACTCCCTATTATCCTCTATATAGGCAGTCCTAAGAGGTGCTTGAATTATATGAATAACTATCCTTTAGCCTTAACTATAGCCTAGAGCTATATAATATAGTAGAGGTAGTTTGTATAGGCTTCTACTACTTCATTTACTAATTTTAGGTTAGTAGTATAAGCTTCTATTAGGGGGTCTTTTTCTATAGAAGAAGCTTAAGGGGTATTCTCTAGTACTTAGGGGTTCATTGTGGTATAGGCTCTATAGGTTCTATGTCTTCTATGAGTTCTATGTCTTCTATGAGTTCTATGTCTTCTATAGGTTCTATGTCTTCTATGAATTCTATATCTTTCATTTCATAAGTACATTCCTTGTAGTGCTAGTGTCACTCAAATAGTAAGAGGAATGATTGTAATGTAAAGGAGTGAATCAAACTAATAGATGTATTGGTATAAGAATAGAAACAATCATTGAAGAAGTAAGAACAATCTAATACTACAGATGATAGAGGGTTCTACACTACTTTATACTGATGGAATAGGAGACTACTTCTTGCTAAAGGTCTAGACCACTAGGGCTATTCCAGGGGATAGTCTGAGAGAGGCCTTAATGAATAGGCTGTTTCCAGTGATTGTGTCTAAGACTGGCCCCAATAGGTAGGCTGTTTCCAGGGGATTGTGTCTAGGGAGAAGGCCCTAGGCAAAGCCTCTATGGGTTGCAGACCCTAATAGTTTAGATTATAAAGGCCTTAGGGTTATAGAGGTAAGTTACTAGGTTGATCCTTATAAGGGATATTATATAAGGCTTAGAGCTTTTTAGTCTTACTAGGAATATTATAGTAGTTATAATAGTACTCACTGTTAAATGTAATAGAGTAGTTAGTGAAGTAGATAGTCAGGTTATATTATTTAAGCTAGGGTATACCTAATATAATAGGGTAGTAGGTAAGCTAGGTTATAAAGAATAGGATATTCTTTTCATAGTGGTTACTGATATAGAGGCTGGCATAGGTGTAGTATATACACTTGCCAGCTTTAGTTTCACTTCTATTAAAGACTTCAATCCTAAATAGGGAATAGAGGGGGTAGATAGGGATTTAGTATTAGGATACCTAGGTAGAATCAATAAAGGCCTTGCCCTCTATACTAGAGTTAGTAAGGGTATAGGTTAGGAAAGAGCTATCTTTCTGGGATAGCTTAGTAGGAAGAATTATGAGATCTAATTACTAGTTATATTCTTCCTTAATCAGAAGTCTATATATAGCTATAGCTGAGATATAGATAATCTTATCATAGTATATATAGTAGGATTCCTCCTAGAAGTAACTTAATCCAGGGAAGCACCTTTTTCTAAGTTATTACTAGAATAGTCCCTTTATAATAAAGTGATAGAGGTCTATTGATAGTAGGAGTAGAGGCACTATAATAATAAGGCAGAGGTGTTAGTAGGCTGGGGTAGGGTGGTAGAGTGGAGCTGGTAGGAGTCTAGGAGTAAGCACTATACTACTATATAGTTTTTTAAACTATAGTAATAATACTTACCCTTCTCATAATAAACTATGTAATACTAGAGAGAGAGGTCTATTATATCTAGGTCTAGAGTAAGGGTAGTAGTTTAGTATTAGGTAGTATCTCCTATAGCTAGGGTCAATAGTATAGGTGTATAGGCTTAGGGGCCCTAGGGGGTACCTTTGGAGAAAAGGTTGTCACAGACAGGCAGGAAGGTTCTATGAGACTAACCCAATATCTCAAGATAGGACAGGCAGGATAGGTAGACAGGGACAAGGACAGGCAGGACAGGATGTTCAGGATGGTAATAGATACCAGGACAGAAGATAGGTAGACAGGGACAAGGACAGGCAGGACAGGATGTTCAGGATGGTAATAGATACCAGGACAGAAGATAGGGACAGGAAGTCCAGTATATTCAGGATAGTTGACAAGGACATTGCTTAGGGAGCAACATTCAGGTAATAGAGGGAGGTTCTATCTAGTCTATATACCTATACAAGTTGTAGTCAATAAGATCTATAGTGGGGTATGAGGCTGGTAGCAGTGAGCAAGGCTCTAGCATTGAGCAGGACAGCAGTTATGTAGGGAATGCTAAAGTAGTGTGGAAGCAGTGGTCATATGGAAATAGTAGTCATGTAGAAGTCAGTATCATACTATGACAGATGGTGGTTATAGAGAGGAAACTAGTATGCTATTGGATTGTATAGGAATACTAGTGTACTATGACAGTTATACTGAAGACACTAGTGTACTATTACAGTACCCCCCTCTCTATAGCAGAGCTCTATCAATGCTAAGAGGGTAACTAGGAGGGTTCACCTAGGGGCCAGGCTTGTCAGGGTAATAGTGGTAGTAGTTCACCACTAGCTATCTTGTATTTTCTAGGTATTCAGTGGGTTTAGTTATTAGGTCATTATAGCTAGTCTAATGAATAATTAGCTATCTTGTATTTTCTAGGTATTCAGTGGGTTTAGTTATTAGGTCATTATAGCTAGTCTAATGAATAACATATTTCAGGTAGGGGTAGTGTCTATAGCTATAGTATTCCTAGAAGGAGTCTAAGACTTCTTTGACTTTATACTTAGTTTATCTAGCTACTTCAATATGAGGTGGAGGTAGATAAACTTATCTAGGGATCAGGTCAGAGGTATTAGTATATTAGAGCTTGGACATATAGAAAATAGGATGTATCCTTATAGAGGTAGGTAACTCAAGTTTATAAGTATATAGGCTTATGATCTTATAGATATAGAATAGTCCTAAGTTCTTCTAGTCTAGCTTCTTCTAAGGCTAGGTAGTTTGAATTATCTAGGTATTAAGCTAGACTTTATTATCAACTTAGAACTAGTAGGGTAGCTAGTAGTACTGGTTTGCCTGCTCCTTATAGAAGTTTTAGGCTATTACTATTTCAGAATGGGTCAGTTCTATTATCTCTTCTATTCAGGTAGTAAAGATGGTAGTATCTTAGGACTAGGTGGAATTAGGCAGGTTAGAGATTAGTTCAAACCCTATCTAGGGTTAGAATCTATAGTTTATAAAGAAAGGGGAAATATTAGTGGTTTTAGAGTAGTATACATTACTAGAGAACTTCACTAGTGGTAACTAATCTTCCTAATTGTCTTATAGATATACTATATACACATGTAGATATTATTCTAAGACTGAATTTATTCTCTTAGTTTAACTATTAGTTTCAGAGTGATAGGTAGAGGATAGGGTTGGTTCAATTCTCAAGGACTGAGATAGGCACCTCTAAAATTCAGTAATGAATTGAGGTCCTTAGTCTAAGACAATAGTTAATAGAAGGCTATACAACTTCTAGACATTCTTCAGGTATAGATTAGTAGTGTCTTTAGTATTATAGTTACTATGATAAGGAATTAGGTAATACATCTTAGTTAGATAGTCTATAACTATAAGGATAGTATTATAGCTATTACTCTTAGGTAGGTAGGTGATAAAGTCAATAGATATATTACACTATACTCTCTTAGGAATTAGTAGTAGGTAGAGCAGGCCTTTCTAGCTATTATAGAAGGGTATTGAGCAGTGGTAGGTATAGCACTCATGAACCTAGTAGGCAATATACCTTACTATACCTAGCTAATAGTATTCCTAGGATAGGAGGTTATAGGTTTTAGAATAACCTAGGTGTCCTGAGACAGGAGAATCATAGTATAGATAGAGGAGCTCTACTTTCAGGGCATTACTTTTAGGAATATATAAGTAGTCTTATATATATAGGTAGCCTTCATACTCTAAGCACTTAGCTAAGGTAAGTATTAGTGGGTAGCTTATTTCAGGGTTCAGGATTGCTGCTAAAGTAGTATAGGGTATAGGGTCAGAATCATATATAGTATAGAAGAGTTCTTATAGATTCATCAGTAGGATAATCTGATTCAGGTAAGTCTAGTAGCTAATATCAGGTGGTAGGTTATGATTTTTCAGGATAGTTTAGCTCTAGTACAGAAGATAGTCATCACCCTCCTTAGGTAAGTCTTCTGACTAGTGTATAAGTAAATCAGGCTTTATACCTAGCTTACCTAGGTAGCAAATGATATAGAAGTTGAATTAGGATAGGAATTCAGACTAATAGGCCTAATAGTAGTTGAGTTACTTCATAGATATGAAGTACTCTAGATTTCAGTGATTAGTGATAACCTTTATAGGTGAAGGGGTACCTTCTAGTTTAGGATACTATTCCTTAAAATAGTAGATAATAGCTAGGAGTTCTTTATTATAGATTTCATAGTTACACTTAGCTACTAAATACTTCTTAGAGAAGAAAGCAATAGGGCAGAGGATACTATTATCATTATATTGAGATATAACACTAGCTGACACATAATTAGATATATTAGTCTTGAGGATAATGTCTTTATCCCAATTGAAATAGGCTAGGATAGAGGTAGAGGAAAAGTAGTCTTTCAGAGTTCAGAATGCTGATTCACAGGTGGAATCCTATATAAAAGGGATGTTTTTCTTCATCAAGTATGTTAATAGGGTGACTAAGCTAGAGAAGTCATGAATGAAGTAGTAGTAAAAGTTACTAAAGCTAAGGAAGGCTTAGGTATCTATTAGGGATTTCAGGGTAGGCTAATTAGGTACTATTATGACCTTAGCTAGGTCTATACAAATGCTATCACAGCTAATGATCAAGCCTAGGTACTTAGTCTCAGTATAGTAGAACTTACACTTAGGAGCCTAGGTGTATAATCCAGTAGTGCAGAGGTATTTGAGGACTATATAGATGTGTTTAGTATATTCTTCACAGGTATAACTGTAAATCAGGATATTATCTAAATACCCTATATAGAATAGGTCAAGATACTCTTATAGGGAAGAGTTGATGTATTATTAGAAGGAGGACAGGGCTCCTATCAGTCTAAATAGTATGACTAGGCTCTCAAAGAGACTGAAATGTATATAGAAGGTAGTTAGGTATTCTTCTCCTATAGTCATATAGAGGTTATTGAAAGTAGAGATAATATTAATCTTAGAAAGGTAGTGTATTCTATATAGATTATTTAGAGTTTCCTTAACTAGAGGTAGTAGGTATTAGTCTTTAGTAGTCATAGTATTCAAGGCATAATAGTTAATATAGAAACATAGTCCTCTATTAGCCTTCTTCATGAATAGGATAGGAGAGGTAATATATGAGGAGCTAGGATAGATAAAACCTTTCTAGAGATTTTCATTAAGCTATTCATAGAGGGCTTTCAGTTTATCTCAGGACATGGAGTACAGGGGCCTGAAAGGTAGTTTCACACCTTCTACCAGGGGGATATAGTGATCTATAGGTCAATGTAGTAGTAGTTTTTCCACCTTATAAAGGGAGAAAACATTAGTGAAATCTAACAATTCAGTAGGTAGGGAAAAGGGTTCAGGTTTCTAGGGACTAGTGGAGTCCAGGGAGTCAGGGCAGTTCAGAATTCAATTGATTTCTTCCAGTATCATCATGAATAGTCAATAGGCAGACTAGTAGGAGTAGGCAATAGTACCTTCCTTCAAGATCAGGATAATATTTAGGTTATGAAGGGCTAGGGGTCATAGGGGTAAGTTACTTAGTTGATCTTTATAGGGGACATTATATAAGGCTTAAAGCTTCTCAGGCTTACTAGTAATATTATAGTGGTTTCAGTAGTATTCACTATCAAAAGTGATTAAGTGATTAGTGAAGTAGATAGTTAGATCAAATTACTTTAGATAAGGTATACCTAAGATGATAGGGTAATGAGCAAGCTATATGATAAAGAATAAAACATTCTTCTGATAATAATCATTTATATAGAGGTAGGCATAGATATAATGAGTATATTTTCCAGCTTCAGTTTCTCTTCTATTGAATACTTTGATTCTAAATAGAGAGCAGAGGGGATGGGTTGGAATTCAGTGCAGAGATACCTAGGTGGTATCAATGAAGGCTTTTCCTTCTATGCTATAGTCAGTCAGGGCATAGGTCAGGAAGGAATAGTCTTAAAGAGACAGTTCTATAGGGAGGATTATAAGATCTGACTACTAATTGTATTCTTCCTCAATTGGAAGACTATATACAGTAGTAACTGGGATATGAATAGTCTAGTTCAGGGTTATGCTTGGAGGTTCTACCTAGGGGTAGCTTATTCTAGGCAAGCTCCTTTTTTTAGTCTATCACTAGAGTAGTCCAAGTAGAAGGATGAGAAGGAGTCATAGTAGTAGTAGGAGTAGGAGACCTAGGGTATTATAGTATTAGAGGAAGGGGATAGTACAGCTGAGTAGAGCTATTAGTTATTAGGTTTTAAGTACTAGCCTACTAGATAGCCCTTTAATCTATAGTAGTAGTATTACCCTTTTCTTAGTAGGAGGTATGACATAAGTAGGATAGGTCTATAGCATCTAGGTCTAGTAGTAGGGTAGTCATTCTTTTCCAGTCTATATTCCCTAGCACTAGGGCCTAGGGTATAGGGGTATAGGGTTCAGGAGTAGTGGTATAGTTCTAGATAGGGTGAGTATAGTTCTAGCTAGTAGATGACATTATAGAGCTATAGTAGGTTATATAGTTCTTAAGTTATTATAGGAAGTTTATAAATTTAAGGTATTTATAAGTCAGGGGGTCATGATGTAATAGTATTATATAGAGTTCCTTTGAGATGTTTTACTCAAGAAGAGTTAGTAGAGTTGATTCACTTACTTCTCCCTCAAGAGCCAGGTGCTAGAACTAGGAGAAGAAAGTAGTGAAATCCTTATTGCCTTATCAGAGGTAGAATAATTCATTACATACATAGTTAGCCTTATCAGGTTCCCTATAAGTATAGTCAAGGACCTTTAGGATAGTACTATAGTCTAGAAGTAGGCATTCCCTATCCTTGATATATAGTAGGATAAGGGTATAAGCTAGTCCTTTTAAGTGGTTATTGATATAAGCTATAGAGTCTTAGGTATCTAGGACATAGTTATAGTTTCTTTATATCTTCTAGTGGATCTAGGTAGTAAAGTAATAAAGGTCAGATCAGTCACCTTTGAACTTATTAGGGTCAGGTAGTCATTCAGAGAGCTTAGTAGTATAGGTTAGGATAGGAGTAGGAATAGAGGTAGGGATAGGGGTAGCTATAGGGGCAGAAGTAGGAATAGAGATAGAAGCCTCTCCTTCTATAATAGTTAGGGCAGTAGGAGTAGTAGGAGTAGTAGGAGTAGTAGGGGGTAGTATAGCTAACTAGAGTTTATTAAGAGCCCTTTACTCATTGAGGTAAGCCTAGTAAAGCTTACCCTAGGTCTCTTTCAACTCATTTCACATATACTTAAGCTAGCCCTGAGTTACTTGAAGATTAGTAGTGAGGCTGCCTTATATAGTAGAGTAGTTAGTGGACTTAGTAGTCATTTTATAGTTTAGGGTGATAATTTCAGCTTCCTTTTCATCAGTATATGAAATTAAGGAGTAGAAGTATTCTAGCTAAGCACTAGTGTACTTAGTAACCTCCTTACTAAAGCTCTCAAAGCTATTAGGCATAGATAGAGGGTTTAGGTGGGTAGATATCTCATTAGTATCTATAGGTAGAAGCAATATAATATTATAGACAGGTAGGAAGGTTCTATGAGACTAACCTAATATCTCAAGATAGGATAGGTAGGACAGGTAGATAGGGATAAGGATAGGTAGGACAGGATGTTCAGAATAGTAATAGATACCAGGATGGAAGACAGGGATAGGAAGTTCAGTATATTCAGGATAGTTGATAAGGACATTGCTTAGGGAGTAATATTCAGGTAATAGAGGGAGGTTCTATCTAGTCTATATATCTATACAAGTTATAGTCAACAAGATCTACAGTGGAGTATGAGGCTGGTAGCAGTGAGTGAGGCTCTAGCATTGAGTAGGATAGCAGTCATATAGGGAATGCTAAAGTAGTGTAGAAACAGTGGTCATGTAGAAATAGTGGTCATGTAGAAACAGTAGTCATGTAGGAGACACTAGCATACTATTACATCATGTAGGAACACTAGTGTACTGTGACAGTTATATACAAGACACTAGTATACCATGACATGTTATACAATTGAATCTTCTTGTATCTCATGAAGCCTTATATTAGAACTCAATCTCTTTTTTCTCTTTTCTTTCACTAAATTGAGAACTTCCCCCTTTGTACCTTTGTTTTCCCTCTATCTATCTCTTTTTTCTCTTTTCTTTCACTAAATTGAGAACTTCCCCCTTTGTACCTTTGTTTTCCCTCTATCCTCTACCCTCTATCCTCTGTCCTCTGTCCTCTGTCCTCTATCCTCTGTCCTCTGTCTACTATCCCTAGTCCAAACTCCACTATCATGGACCCCTTAAACCTAGTCTAACCTATGTATACTCCTGAGCCTATAGTGCTTCTAACACCTGTAGAAATGAAGGATATACTATTTGAGTTGTATAATGAGCTGAAGTAGTCCTAATATTCCTGGGAACAAATGCACTAGAAACTCAAGCAATCAGAGTACACTCAGTAGTAAATGTTCTAGTAGTTCTAGGAGGAAATCAAAACCCTCTAGTAGTAAATGACAGCTAGTGTCACAGACAGGCAGGAAGGCTCTATGGGACTGACTCAATAGCTCACAGACAAGACAGGCAGGACAGGTAGACAAGGACAAGGACAGAAGGAGCAGTATATTCAAGACAGTAATAGATACCAGGAACAGAAGACAAGGACATTGCTTGGGGAGTAACATTCAGGTAATAGAGGGAGGTTCTATCTAGTCTATATATCTACACAACTTGTAGTCAACAAGATCTATAGTGGGGTGTGAGGCTAGTAGTGGTGAGTGAGGCTTGTCACAGTATGCTAGTGTCTTCAGCATAACTGTCATAGTACACTAGTGTTCCTGCACAATCCAACAGTATACTAGTGTCCTCTACATAACTACTATCCATTATAGTATGATACTGTCTTGTGTATGACTACTGTTTCTATATGACTACTATTTCTACACTACTTTAGTATTCCCTACATAACTACTATCCTACTCAATGCTGGAGCCTTACTCACTGCTACTAGCCTTACACCCTACTCAAGATCTTATTGACTATAACTTGTATAGATATATAGACTAGATAGAACCTCCCTCTATTACCTAAATATTACTCCCTAAGTAATGTCCTCATTAATTATCCTGAATATACTGAACTTCCTATCCCTGTCTTCTATCCTAGTATCTATTACTATCCTAAATATCCTATCCTACCTGTCCTATCTTGAGATATTAGGCTAGTCTCATAGAACCTTCCTACCTATCTATGACATTATATTACTTCTACCTATAGATACTAATGAGATATCTGCCCACCTAAACCCTCTATCTATACCTAATAGCTTCAAGAGCTTTAGTGAGGAGGTTGCTAAGTATACTAGTACTTAGCTAGAATACTTCTACTCCCTAATTTCATATACTAATGAAAAGGAAGCTGAAATTATCACCCTGAACTATAAAATGACTACTAAGTCTACTAACTACTCTACTATATAAGATAGCCTCACTACTAATCTTCAAGTAACTCAGGGCTAGCTTGAGTATGTGTGAAATGAGTTGAAAGAGACCTAGGGTAAGCTTTACTAGGCTTACCTCAATGAGTAAAGGGCTCTTAATAAACTCTAGTTAGCTATACTACCCCCTACTACTCCTACTACTCCTACTACTCCTACTGCCCTAACTATTATAGAAGGAGAGGCTTCTATCTCTATTCCTACTTCTGCCCCTATAGCTACCCCTATCCCTACCTCTATTCCTACTCCTATCCTAACCTATACTACTAAGCTCTCTGAATGACTACCTAACCCTAATAAGTTCAAAGGTGACTGATCTAACCTTTATTACTTTACTACTTGTCACAGTACACTAGTGTCTTCCATATAACTGTCATAGTATACTAGTGTTCCTACATGATGTAATAGCACACTAGTGTCTTCTGTATGACCACTGTTTCTACATAACCACTGTTTCCACACTACTTTAGTATTCCCTACATGACTGCTGTCCTACTCAATACTAGAGCCTTGCTCACCACTACCAGCCTTACACCCCACTATAGATCTTGTTGACTATAACTTATGTAGATATATAGACTAGATAGAATCTCCCTCTATTACCTAAATGTTACTCCTTAAGCAATGTCCTTGTCTTCTATTCCTAGTATCTATTACTATCTTGAATATACTATTCCTTCTGTCCTTATCCTTATCTACCTATCCTACCTATCTTATCTATGAGCTATTGAGTCAGTCCTATAGAGCCTTCCTACCTATCTATAATATTACATTACTTCTTCCTATAGATACTAATGAGATGTCTACCCACCTAAACCCCCTATCTTTGCCTAATAGCTTTAAGAGCTTTAGTGAGGAGGCTACTAACTATACTAGTAACTGGTATAAATACTTCTACTCCCTCTTTTCATATACAGATGAGAAAGAGGTTGGGATCATTAGCCTTAACTATACACTAGGCACTGAGTCTATAAATCTATAAGTAATACAGGTCTAGCTTAAGTATATATAGAAGGAGTTAAAGGAGACCTAGGATACACTTTACTAAGCTTACCTCAATAAATAAAGGGCTCTTGACAAACTCTAGTTCTAGTTAGCTATACCACTCCCTACTACCCCTACTACCCTTCCTATTATAGAAGGAGAAGCTTCTGCCTCTATTCCTACTCCTATTCCTACACCTCTTCCTATCTATGCCCTAGCCCCTTTTTCAGCTAAGTAATTCATAATGGCCTATACTAGCCAGCTCTCTGAATGACTGCCTAATCCTATAAAGTTCAATGGTAATAAGAAAGACCTCTACTGTTTCACCTCCTAGATTAAGGAGAAGATATCTACTAATAGTGATTAGTTCTTAATGTCCTAATCCTATATAGCCTATATCAATAACTATCTAACAGGTATCCCCTATACCTAGGTCCTACCCTATATTGATAAAGGCATATACTAAATAATAGACTATAAAGAAATCTTAGAACTACTTAAGCTTACTTATAGAGACTCTGACTACTACAACTATGCCTACTGTGAACTATTTGCTCTCTAATAGAACAATAAGGAGTTCCCCTTGTTTTTCACTGAATTCCACTACCTAGTTCTCAAGGGAGATGTAGAGGACTCTATCCTAGTCACCCTCCTTAAGAATACTATTAGCAAAGAGCTAAAGGCTATGCTCCTACACAATGTATTCACTGGCAAAGGATACTGTGAATTTACAAAGTTCCTGTAAGAGCTTGAAAATCCTCACTACCTTTTCTCTGAAGGCACCCCCTAGGGCCCCTGAGCCTATATACCTACACTATTGACCCCAGCTATAGGAGACACTACCTAAAACTAAACCACTACCTCTACTCTAGACCTAGATGTAATAGACCTCTCTCTAGTATTACATAGTTCATTGTGAGAAGGGTAAGTGTTATCACTATAGTTCAAAAAACTATATAGTGGTACAGTGCTCACTCCTAGACTCCTACTAGCTCTACTCCACCACCCTGCCCTAGCTTACTAACACCCCTGCCTCATTATTATAGTACCCCTGCTCCTACTATCAATAGACCTCTATCACTTTATTATGAAGGGACTATTCTAGTGATAACTTAGAAAAAGGTACCTACCTGGATTAAGTCACTTCTAGGAGGAATCCCACTACATATACTATGATAAGATCATCTATATCTTAGCTATAGCTATATATAGGCTTCTGATTGAGGAAGAGTACAACTAGTGATCAGATCTTATGATTCTTCCTACTGAGCTATCCCTGAAAGATAGCTCTTTCCTAACCTATACCCTTGCTAACTCTGGTATAGAGGGCAAGGCCTTCATTGATTCTGCCTAGGTATCCTAATACTAAATCCCTATCTACCCCCTCTATTCCCTATTTAGGATTAAAGTCTTCAATAGAAGTGAAACTAAAGCCAATAAGTACACATACTACACCTGTGCCAGCCTCTATATCAGTGACCACTGCCAAAAGAATATCCTATTTTTTATGACCTGGCTTACCTACTACCCCATTATATTAGGCATACCCTGGCTTAAACAATATAACCTGACTATCTACTTCACTAACCACTCTATCACATTTCATAGTGAGTACTGTTATAACTACTACAATGTTCCTAGTAAGCCTGAAAAGCTCTAAGCCTTATATAATGTCCCCTATAAGGATTGACCTAGTAACTTACCTCTATAACCCTTATGTAAGGGAGTGAATCAAACTAATGGATGTATTGGCATAAGAACAGAAACAATCATTGAAGAAGTAAGAACTATCTAATACTACAGATGATAGAGGGTTCTACACTACTTTATACTGATGGAATGGGAGACTACTTCTTGCTAAAGGTCTAGACCACCAGGGCCATTCCAGGGGACAGTCTGAGAGAGGCCTTAATGAATAGGCTGTTTCTGGTGGTTGTGTCCAAGACTGGCCCCAACAGGTAGGCTGTTTCCAGGGGATCATGTCTAGGGAGAAGGCCCTAGGCAAAGCCTCTATGGGTTGCAGACCCTAACACCTTAGGCCTTTGTAATCTAAACATTGTTCTGATCATAAAGGAAGGCACTGTTGCCTACTCCTACTGGTCTTCCTATTGCCTGTTTATGGCAACACTAGAGGAAATTGACTACATCCTGAACTATCCTGACTCCCTGGACTCCCTAAGTCCCCTGGAGTCTGAACCCTTTTCCCTACCTACTGAATTATTAGATTTCAGTGATGTTTTCTCCCCTTGTGAGGTGGAAAAACTACTACTACACTATCCTATAGATCACTACATCCCCCTGGTGGAAGGTGTGAAACTGCCCTTCAGGCCTCTGTACTCCATGTCCTGAGACAAACTGAAAGCCCTTTGTGAGTAGCTTGACAAAAATCTCCAGAAAGGTTTTATCCATCCTAGCTCCTCACATATTACCTCTCCCATTCTATTCATGAAGAAGGCTGATGGAGAGCTACACTTCTGTATTGATTATCACACCCTGAACACTATAACTATTAAAGACTGATACCTACTGCCTCTAGTCAAGGAAACTCTAAACAATCTATATAGAATGTACTATTTCTCCAAGATTGACATCATCTCTACTTTCAACAACCTCTGTATGACTACTGGAGAAGAATACCTAACTGCCTTTCATACATGTTTTAGCCTCTTTGAGAGCCTAGTTATGCCATTTAGACTGATAGGATGTTAGGGTCTGCAACCCATAGAGGCTTTGCCTAGGGCCTTCTCCCTAGACACAATCCCCTGGAAACAGCCTACCTGTCAGGGCCAGTCTTGGATGCAATCACTGGAAACAGCCTATCCATTAGAATATGTCTTGGATACAATCACTGGAAATAGCCTATTCATTAAGGCCTCTCTCAGACTATCCCCTAGAATAGCCCTGGTGGTCTAGACCTTTAGCAAGAAGTAGTCTCCTGTTCCATCAGTATAAAGTAGTATAGAACCCTCTATCATCTATAGTATTAGATAGTTCTTACTTCTTCAATGATTATTTCTATTCTCATGCTAATATATCTATTAGTTTGATTCACTCCCTTATATCACAATCATTCCTCTTACTATTTGAGTGACACCAGTACTATAAGGAATGTACTTATGAAATGAAAGATATAGAATTCATAGAAGACATAGAACCTATAGAAGATATAGAACTCATAGAAGACATAGAACTCATAGAAGATATAGAACCTATAGAACCTATACTACAATGAACCCCTAAGTGCTAGAGAATACCCCTCAGGCTTCTTCTATAGAAATAGACCCCCTAATAGAAGCTCATACTACTGACCTAAAATTAGTAAATGAAGTAGTAGAAGCCTATGTAAACTACCTCTACTACATTATATAGCTCTAGGCTATAGTTGAGGCTAAAGGATAGTCATTTATATAATTCAAGCACCTCTTAGGACTACTTATATAGAGGACAATAGGGAGTACCTCACACTGTTAGGGTTTGGAAAACCAAAATAAAGTCTAAGGACTTTTTCAACCTTCCACTGAAGGATCAAGGAACCTAAGTATACTAGCCCTAAAAAGCAGAATAATTATTTGTATGCCTTGTCCTAGTATAATTATAGTAAAGGTTGACTATTATTTTAGACTTAGTTTTAGTTCCTTTTGGCCCTCATCAGAATATATTTATTTCTGCTGAACTTCATCTAATATAGAGACTAGGCCCTTATATCATATTCTGATCTCCTTCCTTTTTTTTCCTTTTACTAGCTCTAACACTTGCTTACTAGTTACTAGTTATACTGGACTATTCATACTACTGGTTATAAAATATTACTAGTTCACTAAAACACTATAGAATAAAAATTATTATTGCTCCCCCCCTCTTTTTTCCTTTCTTTCATTTTTTTTCTTCACTAGCCTAGGTCCTACTCACACCTTATCTATTTTCCTGAAAATATCATAGCAGACCAACAACTTTCCTTTCTTTCATTTTTTTTTCTTCACTAGCCTAGGTCCTACTTATACCTTGTCTATTTTCCTGAAAATATCATAGCAGACTAACAACCCTAAACCCAATAGCAACCCCTACCTCCTATGAGGGAATAAGAACTAGAGTGTCAAATACAAATATTGAATAGTGCTTTTGAATTGTTAAATATATAGTATAACCCTCTATTAGGAGACTTAAGGTCATGAAGCTTAATGAAAATCCTAAAACTAACCTCTACCAACCCAGATGAGTTCAACATCTGGTTTGACCAGGTGAAACATGTTTAGGAGATTGAAAAATACTACTAGTCAGATGGTGAGTTCACTACCCTTGTTTACCTCAGTGCAGCTGACTCAGCTCACAATTGGATTAAGTGAATTCTTAACACTAAGCTATATAACACTCCTAGGACCTGTAATACTTTCTTCAATGAGTTAAAAAAGGCTTTCAAAGACCCTGCTGCCCAAGAGAAAGCTCTTGTAAAAATCCAGATGATCTACTAAGGAAAGTCAAAGATTGACAACTATATTCAAAGGTTCAAAGATCTCCTCAGCCTTGCTCAAGGTGAAAATCTCCACTGTAGCTAGAAGATCCTCTAGTTCTAACAAAGCCTCAACCCTGCCCTCCACCACCTCATCCAGAACAACCTTCCTCTGATGAACTATGAAGAATACAAGAAGAAGGCAGTGCTTACCTCCTAAATGCTGCTATAGTAGAGGGAAGACAATAGGTTACTAACTCCCCTCCCCCTTATACTAATGCCCTAGTATAACCTAGATGCAATGGATTAGGAACACACCTGCTGAGTGACCCCTAGCTAATAGACAGACTACCCTAAAGTGAAATGGGTTCCTATAGAAGTATAGGAATAATACAAATAGGATGGAAAGTGCCTTCACTACAGATCATTAAACTATTTCATCCACTAATGTCCCTATAGCATTAGACTAAAGCCCTAAGAACTCAGGGTATGCCAAATAACTACTGTCCTAACACTAGAAGATAATACCCTTCTAGAAGATAATAACATATAGTTGGAAAACTAGCTTCCTCTAGTTACAGTCATAACTAGAGGAAGGTAGTGGTAGGGAATGTGTTTTCTTCTTCTCCTTCTCCCCCCCCTTTCCTAACTCCTCTACTAGTTAAAGGAGCCCTCAATGTAGACATAGTAATAAACAATAACTATCCTGTAGTCACACTAGTAGATATAGGTAACACTATGTCTATAATCATATCTGAGAAACTTATGAAGAAATGTAATCCCCCCTACTCTACACTCTCCTCCCCTCTGTCCTTAAAACCCTTCAATGACTAACCTGCCTCTATCACTAGACAAGCTGCTAAACTAGAAATAGATCTAGGTAGAATTAGAGAAGAAGTATTTACACTAGTGGTCCTAGACATCTATAGGGAAGAAATGATGATAGGTTACCTATGGCTACACCACTACAAGGCAAGCATAGACTGTGTAAACCACTGCCTTGTTTTTCAAAACTTCTTGATACTATAGTCATCCACTTCCTTGGAACACAGTAACCCAACTGAACTAAAAGTTACCTATATACATAAAATTTAGAACTATGACCTCAAAGTCTTCACTATAAGTCTCTAAGATATCAACTATACCTTGGAGAAACTAGCTAAGAAGGAGGAACCCTGCTCTAATGAATAGAAAGCTAAGGTCCCTAGTTAGATCACTACAGAGAACATCATAGCCTTTGACCCAGAGGCCCTCTATACACACTGTCTCCCTCCCCTCTGACCTGGGATGAACTATGAGATTAATCTGATAGTTCTAGATTTAGAAGCACCTTGGGGGCCACTGTATAGCCTCTCCTATAATGAATTGATTGTCCTCTGGAAAACACTACTCAATCTCCTCAACAAAAAGTTCATCCAGATAAGCAGCTCTATAGCAGTAGCCCTGATATTGTTTATCAAAAAGCCAGGTGGTGGATTGAGGTTTTATGTAGACTACTAGTTACTTAATAAGATAATGAAAAAAGACTATTACCCCCTACTAAACTTCAGAGAAACCCTCTAACAGGTCAGTCAAGTGAAATGGTTTACAAAGCTCAATGTAGTCACTGTATTCCACAATGTCTAGATTGAACCTGGATATGAATGGAAAATAGCCTTCCACACCTATTTAGGCTCCTTTGAGTGGAATGTCATGCCATTTGGCCTATCTAATGCTCCTGCCTAGTTCTAATGTTTCCTAAACACAGTTTTATAAGAATACCTAGATATATTCTACTCTACCTATATTGATGACATTTTAGTCTTCACTAATAGAACCCTAGAAGAGCACTATGAATAAGTGAACAAGGTTCTATCTAAACTAGTTAGAGCAGGACTGACTATAGATATCAACAAGTGTGAGTTCATAGTAAAGGAAGTCAAATACTTAGGATATATTATCCAGCTAGGAAAGATAACTATAGATCCTACAAAGGTCTAGGTAGTAAAAGAATGGCCTACCCTAAAGAATAAGAAGGACATCAGAGGATTTCTAGGTTTTACAAACTTCTACTACCCATTTATCAAAGACTTCACCACTATTGCAGGACCTCTCAACACCCTGACTAGAAAACATTCCCCTTTCCTTTAGTCAGATGACTATGAGTAGTCCTTCTGCCAACTGAAGGATGCCTTTTGCTCTATACCAATATTATACCTTTTTAACTACAATCTCCCTACTACTATTGAAGCAGATGCATCAGGTTATAGCACTAGCACTATCCTCCTCTAAGAATACTAAGATAGAATGCACCTAACTATATATATCAGTCAAAAAATATTACTATCTGAAGCTAACTATGAGATCTATAATAAAGAAATACTTACAATTATGAGAGCTCTCAAAGAATAGAGAGGAGAACTCTGAGGAGCCCAAGGCCCTGTCAAGGTCTTAATAGACTACTAAAACCTTCTCCACTTCATGACTATATAGCAACTGTCAGAATGACAGGCCAGATGGGTAAATCTACTATTAGAGTTCAACCTAGTTTTAGAACACTATCCAGGAAAATTGTCTCCCCTCCCTAATATATTGTCCTGACTATACATACCACTAAATGCAGAGGACCCCTGACTGAAAGCACACTACTAGCAGCTGCTGACTCTAGGTGAAGGAGGTATACTATATGTCTACCTAGTCTATACACCCTCCCTAGTGATACCATCTCCCTTCCAATAAGTAAACTTGACAACACTCTAGAACCAGGCACTATCTAAAGACTTAGACTACACACTCACCTACACTATTGTCACATCAGGATCCCTAACCTAGCTAGAGAGCTTGAAGAACCACTAGAGAGTATCATTGTCAGAATACTCCCTGGACTTAGAAGGCTACCTCTATTTCAGGTCTCAACTTTAGATACTAAAATGGGAACTACTATGAACCAAGATACTATAGGAAATATATGACTCAGCAACACTCATCCACCTAGGACAAAGGGTCATATGTCAAGAGGTCTCTAAAACCTATTTCTAGCTATACTACACTTTAGATGTCAAACAGTTCTACTAAAACTATGAAATATATAGTAGTACTAATGTCATATGACAAATGAAATAAGGGCTACTAAAACCTCTCCCTATCCCTAGCCACACCTGGCAAGATATTGGCCTAGACCTAATAGGCCCCCTCCCTACTTGTAAAAGGGATAGAAAATCATATAAACATATTATGACAATTGTGGACTACCTCTCAAAAGGAACAATACTAATACTATGCCACAGCCTAGATATCAAATACCTATTAACATGTTTCCTTGAGTATTACTACCCTAGACATAGCCTACCCTAAAGTATTACATCTGATAGATAGTTTACTAATATATTCTAGAAGCACCTGATAATGACTCTGAAGATAAACTAATGATTGACTACTGTATATCACCTATAGTCAAATGGAGCTATAGAAAGGGTGAATACTGAAATCAAGGTGAAATTGTCAAAACTGCTAATAGAACATTCAGACTAGCTCAACTGTCTCCCTATAGTTAAATTTGCTTTGAATATAGCCACCTCCTCCTCTATAGAAACATCCCCCTTTGCAATAGTCCATGGCTTTGACCTAGAACCTGTCTAACTATAGCTAGAAGTAATTGCCCCCTTGACACTACCACTAGACTAAAACTAGAGCCTAGTGGCATAAGCCATTAGAATAATGAAAAGTCTAGCTGACTAAACAAAGTAGGCATATTCTATACTGAGTACAGTAAGGATAGATATAGAGAATTGTACAAACCTACATAGGTAGCCCTATTACTGATTTCAACCTAGTGACTAGGTTTAGCTGTCTAAGAGCACTCACACCATATAGCAAGAAGGCCTAGGCTGAAAACTGAGACCCTGCTATTAGAAGCTATAAGTCTTGGAGGAAGTGAGTTCCTACAACTACAGGTTAGACCTGTAAGGAGCTAGAGGCTATGATATTTTTCACATAGATAGGTTGAGGCATTTCCCTAATAATGCTTTCCCATTATAGGACACCTATTCTATAGATAATACACTAGGCCTAGTTGAAATTAATGGTATTGAGGAATGGGAAGTGGAAAATATAATGCTTTCCCATCACAGGACACCTATTCTATAGATAATACACTAGGCCTAGTTGAAATTAATGGTATTGAGGAATGGGAAGTGGAAAATATAATCCAGGAATAACTAGCTAATAACAATAGGGAAGCTCAGTACCTAGTGAAGTGGGTGGGTTTCCCTGAGCTAACTTAGGAGCCAAAGGAAGCCCTGGAAGACATAATTGCACTGGAGAGATAGTTAGAAAGGGAAGGAGGCTGATGTTAGGGTTTGGAAAACCAAAATAAAGTCTAAGGACTTTTTCAACCTTCCACTGAAGGATCAAGGAACCCAAGCACACTAGCCCTAAAAAGCAGAATAATTATTTGTGTGCCTTGTCCTGGTATAATTACAGCAAAGGTTGACTATTATTTTAGACTTAGTTTTAGTTCCTTTTGGCCCTCATCAGAATATATTTGTTTCTGCTGAACTTCATCCAATATAGAGACTAGGCCCTTACACACATTGCTAGAGAACTCAGCTAGTAGTAACTAATCTTCCCAATTGTCTTATAGATATGCTATGTATATATATAGATATTGTTCTAAGACTGAATTCATTCTCTTAGTTTGACCATTAGTTTCTAGGTGGTGGGCAGAGGACAGGGTTGGTTTGATTCTCAAGGACTAAGACAGGCACCTCCAAAATTCAGCAATGAATTGAGGTCCTGAGTCCAAGACAATAGTCAATGGAAGGCTATATAACTTCTAGACATTCTTCAGGTATAGATAGGCAGTATCTTCAGCATTACAGTTACTGTGACAGGGAATCAGATATTATATCTTCATTAGACAGTCCATAATCATAAGGATAGTGTTATAGCTATTGCTCTTGGGCAGGTAGGTGATAAAATCAATAGGTATATCATGCCATACTCTCTCAGGAATTAGTAGTAGGTGGAGCAGGCCTTTCTAGCCATCATGGAATGTAAGGGAGTGAATCAAACTAATGGATGTATTGGCATAAGAACAGAAACAATCATTGAAGAAGTAAGAACTATCTAATACTACAGATGATAGAGGGTTCTACACTACTTTATACTGATGGAACAGGAGACTACTTCTTGCTAAAGGTCTAGACCACCAGGGCTATTCCAGGGGACAGTCTGAGAGAGGCCTTAATGAATAGGCTGTTTCCAGTGATTACATCCAAGACATGTTCTAATGGATAGGCTATTTCCAGTGATTGCATCTAAGACTGGCCCTGATAGGTAGGCTATTTCCAGGGGATTGTGTCTAGGGAGAAGGCCCTAGGCAAAGCCTCTATAGGTTGTAGACCCTAATATCAGCCCCTCCTCCCTTTTTCTTTTCCCTAATAGGTAGGAGAGGAAGGGTAGTGAACTTCTTATCAATTAGATACTCAGATCCTTCCTTCTTTGTTTAAGTAAACTTCTAATGCTTCTGTATCCTCTAGTGTAGATGCTAGCTCCTAAGTTGCTTTCTAGTAGCCTCACCACTTGATGTAGTAGCTTTCCTCTTAAGTATAGCTAGTAGGGCAGTGTCCTAAGATCTTCTCCACTTCCTATTCTAGTATACTATCTACTATCACTAGATCTAGTTTAACTAGGTATATGTCTTATAATAGAAATAGGTCTAAACTAATATAATGTAATTAGTTAGTATAGAATATATCATAGCCCTAGGCCCCTTACATATCAAGCCAGTAGGTATGTGTTCCTACTAGTTCCTTGACTTAGGCCTTAGTATATCTAGGCTATAGTTTATACCCTGGTCCTTCTTGTTATTGTGTATGTGAACTCTTTGAGACCTAGACCTAATCTCCTGCCTTGAAGTGTTAGTATAGGAGACACTTCTAGTTGCTCTACTCCTCTATAGTGACTCAGGCATCAGATAGTGTAGCTTAGGCCTATATTACTATGTCTCAGAGGCTCTAGAGCACCTGTGTAGCCTATGCTATAGGGCTATCATTCTTTAGGTCTAGGGATTCTAGGGAGTTTAGTACAGAGGGGTTGAGTTCTACTAGATCTAGATCATAACTATAGTATATAGTAAATGTAGAGGTATTTGTCATAGAGCTAGTAGCTGTATTAAGGGTGAATTCTACTAATAGTAGGCAGCTTAGCTAATCCTTATATTAATAGAGGAGCTTAGTTAGTTTTATCTTGATCTCACTATTGACTCTCTCTATAGCTCTATTCATCTATAGGTGATAAGCTATAGAGAGGTAGTGTTCTACTTGTAGTATAGTGTATAGATACCTCTAGAATACATCTGTGAATTATCTATCTAATGTAATTATTATAGGGGGACTATAGTGAGGATAGTAGTGTTCTAAGAACTGTCCTACTAGGTATAGGATGTCTATAGAGTGGTATAGGATTAGGATTACTCCTTTGGAGAGGTGGTCAACAAGTGTCATAATATACTAGTAAGAGTGCCTATCCTACTCTACTACAGCTAATAGGGCTACTATATTAAGCCTAATATCCTATTATATCTAATCTAGTATAGGCAGTCCCTTCAGTAGCCCTTACTTCATCTATCACTGAGTATTTACACTTCTATATAACTCATAGTTATAGTAAAAGCATATAGTATCTTCTATATAATATAGCTAGAAGTACTATTTAGCTAACTCAGAGACTATCATCCTTTTTCCCAGGTGAATTAAGACTACTGAGTCATAGATTGCCTGTAGTAGTCCTATATAGAGGGGCTCTAACACTAGTACCTAAATTCAGTTATACTAGTAGAGGTATTCCACTATGTCAAGGGTATATTCTAATAAAGAGACTTTCTATATACCTTTGAGGGCCTCTAGCTAGTATAGTACTCCAGTGGCTACTATGCTTTATGTAAGGGAGTATATATCATTGGATTTAATAGCTTCTTCCTATAGCTTGTATAGGGAGGCACTATAGAAGGGGGAGGTAGGTAACTCATTAGATACCTCAACTCACTATACTTTCATTAACCTATTTCTATCTAGCTAGAGCAGTTAGTACTTATATACTATAATATAGGGGTCATTGCTATCTTTAGGTGTATTCAAGTGGGATAGTACATTAGGGAGGGGGGATAGCTTCTCTAGTCAGTGTTCAAGCTCAAGGTTATATTCTGATAGGAGTAGGGCCTATTAGGCTTACTATTCTGTTAGCTAGTAGGTCTCTGTAAAGTGTATGAGGTTTCAGTGATTGGTTAGTACATATATAGGGTGTTAGGCCCCTTTTAGTTCTCCCCTCTATTCCTTGAGAGTCCTTATGATTACTAGTAACTTTTTGTTATAGATCTTATAGTTGGCTTCTACTAGTGATAACTTCTTACTGAGGTATATATATAGGAATAGCTACTTACTATACTATTAAAGGAGAATAGCACCTATACTATAACCTGATGAATCCACTTCTAGTGTCATTAGTAGATTATAGTCAAAGGTTTTCAGGATAGGGGTAGAGTAAAATATATTCTTGAGATCTTAGAAGGCTTTCTCAGCTTCTAGGGACTATATAAATGGGTTCTTCATAGTAGTTAGCTCTACTAATAGATAGGCTAGTACTGAAAAATCTTTGATGAAGATCTAGTAGAAATTCACAAAACCTATGAAGGACCAGACTTCCTTATATGTAGTAGGGACTTCCTATTCCTTCACAGCTATAACCTTTACATAGTCTATCTTAGCTCTCCCTAGTGTAAGGATATAGCCTAGGTACTTGACTTCTTAGATAGTGAATGTATACTTATTGATATCAACTATAAGACTAGTGTAAACTAGTTTCTCAAGGACTTAGTTAGCCTTCTTATAGTGATCCTCTAGTGACCCTTCTGAGAAGACTAGTATATCATCTATGTATACTAAGCAAAAGTTATCTAGGTACTCCTGTAATACTGAGTTTAGGAACTACTAGAACTGTACTAGTGTATTAGCTAGCCTGAATAGCATCACATTCTACTCAAAACTCCCTAGCCTGGTGTGGAATACAGTCTTCTACTTATCTCCCAGCTCAATACAGATGTTGTGGAATGCTGAGACTATATTGAACTTAGTGAACTATTATACCTTATAGATTCTATACAGGGTTTTATTGAACTTAGGAAGGGGGAAATAATCCTTTTCCATATATTTGTTTAGTGCTCAGTAGTTAATATAGAAATATAAGCCTCCCCTAGGTTTCTAGACAAATAGAATAGGGGTAGTAGTAGTAGAGCTACTAATTCAGATGAATTTCTTCTTTAATAGGTTCAGGAGGGTCTAGTAGAGTATGAGTAGCTCCTTATATGACATTTTATACAGGGGGCCCTAGGGGGCCTCACTGTCAGGAACTATGAGGTTGATCTTGTAGTTCATTCCCTCTCTTAAAGGGGGAAGTTAGTATATATATAGGGCTTCTAGATTGAAAGTGATGTAGTTATCAGGGGTCACCTATAGGGGGATCTTATCTACCTAGCTCAGGTCAACTAGTCCCTCCTCCTTAGCTAACTTATAAAAGGCTAGGTTGATATCTTTGAGGGATACTATAAATACTAGTAGGTATTCTAGGTTTTCCTATTATGCTATAGCTTATACACTACTCTATACCTATAGTATATAGATCTCTTAAGGTCTCCTAGGTACCTTGGCCTAGGAGGAGTAGGGAATAGAGAAGTAGGGGAAAATCAGTCAGTCATACTTATAGTCAATTATAGCTAAGTGCACTTTACACTATAGGTAGCTAATAAGGATTTCATCCTATTTTATATTTAGAATAACTAGTGCTGAAACCTATTCCTCTAGTCCACTAATGTCTATGAGGAAGTGTATAACTTCTATTACTATTGAGGTAGGTTAGTTATTAAATAGGGCTAGATAGATTAGGCTAATGAGTGTAGATCTATATAGGTCAAGCTATTTATATAAATGATTAGGTATAATGATAGAGGTTATATTTCCTAAGTCTACTAAAGTAGTAGTTAGATAGAATCCATTAACTACTATGTCTACTTCTAAGGAACCTCTAACCTCTACATTCTCATAATGTATTAGTAGCTTTTCTAGTAGTGTCTCTTTCCTCTAAAGGTGACTCTCTATAGAGGGTACTCTTTTCCTAGGGTCCTAGCCTATAGGCTAGGTGACTCATCTTCTAAATCTTTAGTATTAGAGTCTATGACTAAAGGGGGCTAGGCTATCATATAGGATACCTAGGCCTTTCTTTCTAATAGGTGAACAGGGGGGGTATAGAGGTAGCTACTAATAGTATGTCCTAAGGCTCTATAATGGAAACATAGTCTATCCTAGTAGTATTAGGCAAGGACCTTGTCTAAGACCTAGACTACTCTTCAGTATTGAACTTTAGAGTTATATACTATATATATCTATATCTAGTCTATATAGTCTTCTCCTTTAGCAGTTGTAGGAGGCTCCCTAGGGGCTGGTAGGACTCTCTATGATAGGCCAGGGTGAGAAGATAACACTAGGGCTATATGACAGGCTTTGTACTAGTCAACTACCTATATCTCTTACTAAAGCTCTTGAACCTATAGTACCTATACATTATATTCCTAGGGTAAAATTGTGAAATAGAAGTATAAGACATCTATGATCTTTAGGGAGATAGAAGACTTTAAGAGTTCAATCTTTTGAAAATCAGTAAACCTATTATAACCTGAGAGGTATAAAAGTTCTTTAAACCACTATAGGTAGGTATCAAATGACTTGTTTCCTTAGTAGAGTTGATATAGAGTGTAGTAGGCCTTACCTACTACTATTAGGTTATAGTATTTAGTATATATTATTTCTAGGAAAGATTCTCCTAAGAGGAGGTTAGCTATATCTAGGTATTAGACCTATACTATAGTATAATGGGCAATAGGTCCCTTGAGTTTATTGATTACTATAGTAATGAATTCCTTATTAGTGTTTAGGAATTCCTTATTAACCTCCTACTTCATCTAGAGGTATTAGTAGTATATTAGGAAATCCTTAAGATCTCCTTTCAATGTAGGAGCCTCTATCTTAGGGTAGTATAAGGTACTCCCTGTTGTCCTCTATATAGGTAGTCCTAAGAGGTGCTTGAATTGTATGAATAACTATCCTTAAGCCTCAACTATAGCCTAGAGCTATATAATGTGGTAGAGGTAGTTTATATAGGCTTCTACTACTTCATTTACTAATTTTAGGTCAGTAGTATGAGCTTCTATTAGGGGGTCTATTTCTATAGAAGAAGCCTGAGGGGTATTCTCTAGCACTTAGGGGTTCATTGTGGTATAGGTTCTATAGGTTCTATGTCTTCTATGAGTTCTATGTCTTCTATGAGTTCTATGTCTTCTATAGGTTCTATGTCTTCTATGAATTCTATGTCTTTCATTTTATAAGTACATTCCTTGTAGTGCTAGTATCACTCAAACAGTAAGAGGAACAATGGTGATGTAAGGGAGTGAATCAAACTAATAGATGTATTGGCATAAGAATAGAAACAATCATTGAAGAAGTAAGAACTATCTAATACTATAGATGATAGAGGGTTCTACACTACTTTATACTGATGGAATAGGAGACTACTTCTTGCTGAAGGTCTAGACCACTAGGGCTATTCTAGGGGACAGTCTGAGAGAGGCCTTAATGAATAGGCTGTTTCCAGTGATTGTGTCCAAGACATATTCTAATAGATAGGCTATTTCCAGTGATTGTGTCCAAGACTAGCCCTGACAGGTAGGCTGTTTCCAGGGGATCATGTCTAGGGAGAAGGCCCTAGGCAAAGCCTCTATGGGTTGTAGACCCTAATATAGAAGGGTGTTGTATAGTGGCAGGTGTGGCACTAGTGAACCCACTAGGTAATATACCTTGCTATGCTAGGCTAGTAGTATTCCTAGGACAGGAGGTCATAGGTTTTGGAATGACCTAGGTGCCCTGAGACAGGAGAATCATGGTATAGACAGAGGAGCTCTACTTTTAGGGCATTGCTTTCAGTGATATATAGTAGTCTTATATATACAGGTAGCCTTCACACCCTGAGCACTCAGCTAGGGTGAGTATTAGTAGGCAGCTCATTTCAGGGTTCAGGATTACTACTAGAGTAGTATAGGGTATAGGATTGGAATCATATGTGGTATAGAAGAGCTCTTATAGAGTCATTAGTAGGATAATCTGATTTAGACACATCTAGGGGCTAGTACCTAGTGGTAGGTTATGATTCTTTAGAACAGTTTAGCTCTAGTGTAGAAGACAGTCATTACCCTCCTTAAGTAGGTCTTCTAACTAGTGTATAAGTGAATCAGGCTTTACACCTAGCTTACCTAGGTGGTAAATGATGTAGAAGTTGAATTAGGATAGGAATTTAGACTATTAGGCCTGATAGTAGTTGAGTTGCTTCATAGACATGAAGTACTCTAGATTTCAGTGGTTAGTGATGACCTTCACAGGTGAAGGGGCACCTTCCAGTTCAGGATACCATTCCTTGAAGCAGTAGACAATAGCTAAGAGTTCCTTGTCATAGATCTCATAGTTACACTTAGCTACTGAATGTTTCTTAGAGAAGAAGGCAATAGGGCAGAGAGTACTATCATCATTGTATCAGGACATGACACTAGTGGACACATAGTCAGACACATTAGTCTTGAGGATGATGTCTGTATCCCAATTGAAATAGGCTAGAATAGGGGTAGAGGAGAAGTGGTCCTTCAGAGTTTAGAATACTGATTCATAGGTAGGATCCTATAGAAAAGAGATATCTTTCTTCATCAAGTATATTAATAGAGTAACTAAGCTAGAGAAGTCATGAATAAAGTAGTAGTAGAAGTTACTAAATCTAAGGAAGGCTTAGGTGTCTATCAGTGACTTTAGGGTAGGCTAATTATACACTATTATAACCTTAGCCAGGTCTATATGAATACTATTATAGCTAATGATTAAGCCTAGGAACTTAGTCTTAGTGTAGTAGAACTCATACTTATGAGCCTAGGCATATAATCCAGTGGTATATAGGCATTTTAGGACTATATAGATGTATTCTATATATTCTTTATAGGTATAACTATAAATCAAAATGTTATTTAAGTATACTATGTAGAATAGGTCAAGGTATTCTCATAGAGAAGAGTTAATATATTATTGAAAGGAGGATAGGGCTCCTATTAGTCTAAATGGCATAACTAGGCTCTTAAAGAGGCTAAAATATATATAAAAGGTAGTCAGGTATTCTTCTCTAGTAGTTATATAGAGGTTATTGAAAGTAGAGATGATATCAATCTTAGATAAATAGTGTATTCTATATAGATTGTTCAGAGTTTCCTTGACTAGAGGTAGTAGGTATTAGTCTTTGATAGTTATAGTGTTTAGGGTACAATAATCAATATAGAAGCATAGCCCTCTATTAGCCTTCTTTACAAATAGAATAGGAGAGGCAATATGTGAGGAGCTAGGATAGATAAAACCTTTCTAGAGATTTTCATTAAGCTACTCATGAAGGGCTTTCTATTCATCTCAGGATATGGAGTATAGAGGCCTGAAGGGCAGTTTCACACCTTCTACCAGGGGGATGTAGTGATCTATAGGATGGTGTAGTAGTAGTTTTTCCACCTTATGAGAGGAGAAAACATTAGTGAAATCTAATAATTTAGCAGGTAGGGAAAAGGGTTTGGACTCCAGGGGACTTAGGGAGTCTAGGGAGTTAGGATAGTTCAGGATATAGTTGATTTCCTCTAGTGTTACTATGAATAGGTGATAGGAAGACTAGTAGGAGTAGGTGACAGTGCCTTCCTTTATGATTAGAATAATGTTTAGATTATAAAGGCCTAAGGGTCATAGAGGTAAGTTACTAGGTTGATCCTTATAGAGGATATTTTGTAAGGCTTAGAGCTTTTCAGGCTTACTAGGAATATTATAGTAGTTGTGATAGTACTCACTATCAAATGTGATGGAGTAGTCAGTGAAGTAGATAGTCAGGTCATATTGTTTAAGCTAGGGTATACCTAATATAATAAGGTAGTAGGTAAGCTAGGTCATGAAGAATAGGATATTCTTTTAGTAGTAGTCACTGATATAGAGGCTAGTATAGGTGTAGTATATATACTTACTAGCTTTAGTTTTACTTCTATTAAAGACTTTAATCCTAAATAGGGAATAGAGGGGGTAGATAGGGATTTAGTATTAGGATACCTAGGTAGAATCAATGAAGGCCTTGCCCTCTATACTAGAGTCAGTGAGGGTATAGGTTAGGAAAGAGCTATCTTTTAGGGATAGCTCAGTAGGAAGAATCATGAGATCTAATCACTAGTTATACTCTTCCTTAATTAGAAGCCTATATATAGCTATAGCTAAGATATAGATGATCTTATTATAGTGTATATAGTAGGATTCCTCCTAGAAGTGACTTAATCTAGGTAGGCACCTTTTTCTAAGTTATCACTACAATAGTCCCTTTATAATAAAGTGATAGAGGTCTATTAACAGTAGGAGCAGGGGCACTGTGATAATAAGGCAGGGGTGTTAGTAGGCTGGGGCAAGGTAGTGGAGTAGAGCTAGTAGAAGTCTAGGAGTGAGTACTACACTACTATATGGTTTTTTGAACTATAGTAATAACACTTGCCCTTCTTATAATGAACTATATAACACTAGAGAGAGAGGTCTATTACATCTAGGCCTAGAGTAGGGGCAGTGGCTTGGCATTGGGTAGTGTCTCCTATAGCTAGGGTTGATAGTGTAGGTATATAGGCTCAGGGGCCCTAGGGGGTGCCTTTAGAGAAAAGGTAGTAGTGATTTTCAAGCTCTTATAGGAATTCTATAAATTCATAGTATCCTTTACTAGTGAATACATTGTGTAGGAGTATAGCCTTTAGCTCTTTACTAATAGTATTCTAAAGGAGGGTGACTAGGATAGAGTCCTCTATATCTCCCTTAAGAACTAGGTAGTGGAATTCAGTGAAAAACAAGGGGAACTCCTTGTTGTTCTATTAGAGAGTGAATAGTTTACAGTAGGTATAGTTGTAGTGGTAAAAGTCTCTATAAGTAAGCTTGAGCAGTTCTAAGATTTCTTCATAGTCTATCATTTAGTATATACCTTTATCAATGTAGGGTAGGACCTAGGTATAGGGGATACCTATTAGATAGTTGTTGATATAGGCTATATAGAATTAGGGTATTAAGAACTAATCACTATTAGTAGATATCTTCTCCCTGATCTAGGAGGTGAAACAGTAGAGGTCTTTCTTATTACTATTGAACTTTACAGGATCAGGCAGTCATTCAGAGAGCTAACTAGTATAGGCCATTATGAATTACTCAGCTGAAAAAGGGGCTAGGGCATAGATAGGAAGAGGTATAGGAATAGGAGTAGGAATAGAGGCAGAAGCTTCTCCTTCTATAATAGGAAGGGTAGTAAGGGTAGTGGGGAGTGGTATGGCTAACTGGAACTGGAGTTTGTCAAGAGCCCTTTATTCATTGAGGTAAGCTTAGTAAAGCATATCCTAGGTCTCCTTCAACTCCTTCTACACATACTTAAGCTAGACCTGTATTACTTGTAGATTTGTGGACTCAGTGCCTAGTATGTAGTTGAGGCTAATGATCTCAACCTCTTTCTCATCTATATATGAAAAGAGGGAGTGGAAGTATTTATACCAGTTACTAGTATAGTTAGCAACCTCCTCACTAAAGCTCTTGAAGCTATTAGGTAAAGACAGGGGGTTTAGGCAGGTAGACATCTCATTAGTATCTATAGGAAGAAGTAATATAATGTCATAGACAGGTAGGAAGGCTCTATAGGACTGACTCAATAGCTCATAGATAAGATAGGTAGGATAGGTGGACAAGGACAAGGATAGAAGGAACAGTATATTCAAGACAGTAATAGATACCAGGAACAGAAGACAAGGACATTGCTTAGGGAGCAATATTCAGGTAATAGAGGGAGGTTCTATCTAGTCTATATATCTACACAAGTTATAGTCAACAAGATCTACAGTGGGGTACAAGGCTGGTAGCAGTGAGCAAGGCTCCAGCATTGAGCAGGACAGCAGTCATGCAGGGAATGCTAAAGTAGTGTGGAAACAGTGGTCATGCAGAAACAGTGGTCATGTAGAAGACACTAGTGTGCTGTTACATCATACAGGAACACTAGTGTACTGTGACAGTTATGCAGAAGACACTAGTATACTGTGGCCCCCCCCCCCCCTACTATACCTTTGACACCTTCCTATAGCTGCCTTTTCTATGTGCCCCCCCCTTTTTTTCCCCTAAGAGACCTTTAATACCTTTCTAGAGCTACCTTTTCTATATGCCCCCCCCCCTAAGAACTATTTTCCTTTACCTTTAGAATCATAGACCCTATAGATATGAGTGAAGAAGTATAACTATACCTAGTACTAGCTCCACCCCCTATACAAGTAAGGCCTACTAATACTACCCCCCTACCTATACCCCTAACTATATATATAATAGTTCTATAGGACTATCTATGACAAATTCTTCCTATACTGAATTGTTTTGAGGGAGACTAGATGAAATATATATATTAGTAGTTAGACATAGAGTATAAGTTATCTATAGATAGAGATGACCTAGGTGATTTATAAAGTCAAATAGCCTACTTATTTGTATACCTGGATAGTAAAGTAAAACTAGGCTACTTACTATATATAAAAGCCCTTTAGGAGAGTACAAACCCTAACCCTTTCACCCTATTAGAGTATATAGATAAAACCTATAAAGACCCTACTACCACCTAGTAGAATCTAGCCTATCTATAGTGTCTCTAGGGAAATATACCTTTCTAGGACTTCTTCCTAATATTTGAAAGTCACTTAGCCTAAGTAGGTAGACTTAACTAGCCTAACCTATCTAAGATTACATATCTTAATATAGTATTAAACCTAACCTTGAGGACTCTTATATCCTTTATGAACATTAAGGGTATGACATTTACTTAATACTATAAGATAGTAATGTAATGTTCTCTGAACCCTAATAGGCTCTAAGTTATAGCCTGAAACTTGATAATAGTACTACCTATAGTACCTAGAGGTGAGCCTATGGATTAGTCCTATACTTATACAAGTAATACACCTTGGGCTAAACACCAGTGACCTACCTATGATGTAAAAGGGGTCCCCTATATAATAGACTAAGAGTTATAAGGGGGGCATATGAAGTAGGTAATGAAGGAGGAATTAGCTATGTGATGAGTGGCTAGAGTCTACTTATAGTATATAAGACCAGGTTGTAGTACCTCCTAGTGCCCCCTCAAGCCTACTATTAACCTAGCCACTTGTCAGGTAGTTAATGTCTAGGCTATATAGATAGCTATACTTTATAGTGTATAGCTAGCTAGCCTCCTAAGGGAAGATATAGAGGGGGAGGATAATATAGAGTTGGAAAACTGAAGTATATGATACAAAATCACTTATCATACAAGGTAGTGGAAAAGGAATAGGTATAGTTCTAGGAAGAGAAAATAATAGGTTGGACTTTCTAGACTAGTGTAGTAATCAACTAATAATATACTCTTACCACTCTGATAGACAATAGTTATAACTCATTTGCTATAATTAATGAAGAAACTACTACCCTTCTAAAACTCATATGTATTGAAATAAAACCCTACCCCCTATAATCTATAAATAGCTAGTCAGTATTAAAAGCTATTATTCAACTCAACCTTGATATGAGTAGTTCCTATACCTACTGAGCCTTCATGTATATAGTCCCTGGACAAGTAGAGAAGCTCATCCTAGGCACTCCTTAGATTAAGTAATAGAACACTTCAATCTCCCCTAATAGTAGTGTGATAGAACTAAGTCACCCTAATACTCTTTATAAAGTCTACCCTATTTCCTGGTATAAGAAGGCTAAGTAGCCTGAAGCAATGATAGGAGTAGTAATAGCTATATAGATCCTTAGGGACTAAGAGAGAGTATACTAGGGAAATGAACTAAGGGTATTCACAGCTATAATGGCTGATATTGAGAAGGCTTTACATATGAGTAGTTGAATAGACGTAAAGTAGAAAAGTTCCCTATCATTATTAGAAGTACTCTATTCTACTTATCCATGAGACACTATATCAAGTAGCTAAAGCTAAATAGTTGACTAAGTTAGATATATATGTCATGGACAGGCAGGAAGGCTCTATGGGACTGACTCAACAGCTCATAGACAAGACAGGCAGGACAGGTAGACAAAGACAAGGACAGAAGGAATAGTATATTCAAGGGAGTAACAGATACCAGGAACAGAAGATAAGGACATTGCTTAGGGAGCAACATTCAGGTAACAGAGGGAGGTTCTATCTAGTCTATATATCTATACAAGTTGTAGTCAACAAGATCTACAGTGGGGTGTGAGGCTGGTAGTGGTGAGTGAGGCTCTAGCATTGAGTAGGACAGCAGTTATACAGGGAATACTAAAGTAGTGTAGAAACAGTGGTCATATAGAAATAGTGGTCATGTAGAAATAGTGGTTATACAGAAGACACTAGTGTGCTGTTACATCATGTAGGAACACTAGTGTACTGTGATAGTTATGTAGAAGACACTAGTGTACTATGACAGTACCCCCCTCTCTATAGTAGAGCTCTATTAATACTAAGAGGGTAACCAGGAGGGTTCACTTAGGGGCTAGGCTTATCAGAGTAATAGCAGTGGTAGTTCTCCATTAGCTACTTCACATTCTCCAGGTATTCAGTAGGTTCAGTTATTAGGTCATTATAGCTAGTCTAATAAATAATATATTTCAGGTAGGGGTAGTAGTAGGTTCAGTTATTAGGTCATTATAGCTAGTCTAATAAATAATATATTTCAGGTAGGGGTAGTATCTATAGCTATAGTATTCCTAGAAGGAGTCCAAGACTTCTTCAACTTCATATTCAGTTTATCTAGCTACCTCAATGTGGAGTAGGGGTAGATGAACTTATCCTAGGATTAGGTCAGAGGTATTAGTATACTAGAGCTTAGACATATGGAAAATAGGATGTATCCTTATAGAGGTAGGTATCTTAAGTTTATAAGTATATAGGCTTATGATCTTATAGATATAGAATAGCCCTGAGTTCTTCTAGTCTAGCTTCTTCTGAGGCTAGGTAGTTTGAATCATCTAGGTATTAAGCTAGACTTTATCATCAACTTAGAACTAGTGGGGTAGCTAGTAGTACTGATTTACTTACTTTTCATAGAAGTTTTAGGCTATTGCTATTTCAGAATAGGTCAGTTCTATTATCTCTTCTATTTAGGTAGTAAAGGTAGTAGTATCTCAGGACTAGGTGGAATCAGGCAGGTTAGAGATTAGTTTAAATCCTATCCAGGGTTAGAATCTATAGTTTATAAAGAAAGAGGAAATATTAGTAGTTTTAGAGTAGTGTGTATTACTAGAGAACTTAGCTAGTAGTAACTAATCTTCCTAATTGTCTTATAGATATACTATACATATATATAGATATTATTCTAAGACTGAATTCATTCTCTCAGTTTGACTATTAGTTTCTAGGTAGTAGGTAGAGGATAGGGTTGGTTTGATTCTCAAGGACTGAGATAGGTACCTCTAAAATTCAGTAATGAATTGAGGTCCTTAGTCTAAGACAATAGTTAATAGAAGGCTATAAAACTTCTAGATATTTATCAGGTATAGATAGGTAGTGTCTTTAGTGTTATAGTTACTATAATAGGGAATTAGATATTATATCTTTATTAGATAGTCTATAATTATAAGGATAGTATTATAGCTATTACTCTTAGGTAGGTAGGTAATAAAATCAATAGATATATCACACTATACTCTCTCAGGAATTAGTAGTGGGTAGAGCAGGCCTTTCTAGCTATTATAGAAGGGTGTTATATAGTAGTAGGTATAGCACTAGTGAACTAACTAGGTAATATACCTTACTATGCTAGGCTAGTAGTATTCCTAGGATAGGAGGTCATAGGTTTTGGAATAACCTAGGTACCCTGAGACAGGAGAATCATAGTGTAGATAGAGGAGCTCTACTTTTAGAGCATCACTTTCAGGGACATCTAAGCAGTCTTATATATATAGGTAGCCTTCACACTCTGAGCACTCAGCTAGGGTAAGTGTTAGTAGGTAGCTCATTTCAGGGTTTAGGATTACTGCCAGAGCAGTATAGGGTATAGGATCAGAATCATATGTAGTATAGAAGAGCTCTTATAGAGTCATTAGTAGGATAATCTGATTCAGATATATCTAGGGGCTAGCACCTAGTGGTAGGTTATGATTCTTCAGAACAGTTTAGCTCTAGTGTAGAAGACAGTCATCACCCTCCTTAGGTAGGTCTTCTGACTGGTGTATGAGTGAATCAGGCTTTACACCTAGCTTACCTAGGTAGTAAATGATATAGAAGTTGAATCAGGATAGGAATTTAGACCATCAGGCCTAACAGTGGTTGAGTTACTTCATAGACATGAAGTACTCCAGATTTCAGTGGTTAGTGATGACCTTCACAGGTGAAGGGGCACCTTCCAGTTCAGGATACCTGTCACAGACAGGCAGGAAGGTTCTATGAGACTAACCCAATATCTCAAGACAGGACAGGCAGGACAGGTAGACAGGGACAAGGACAGGCAGGACAGGATGTTCAGGATGGTAACAGATACCAGGACAGAAGACAGGGACAGGAAGTTCAGTATATTCAGGATGGTTGATGAGGACATTGCTTGGGGAGCAACATTCAGGTAACAGAGGGAGGTTCTATCTAGTCTATATATCTACACAAGTTGTAGTTGACAAGATCTACAGTGGGGTGTGAGGCTGGTAGCAGTGAGCAAGGCTCCAGCATCAAGCAGGACAGTAGTCATGCAGGGAACACTAAAGTAGTGTGGAAATAGTGGTCATGTGGAAACAGTAGTCATGCAGAAGACAGTATCATGCCATGATGGACAGTGGTTATGCAGAGGACACTAGTGTGCTGTTGGATTGTGTAGGAACACTAGTGTACTGTGACAGTTATGCTGAAGACACTAGTGTACTGTGACAATACCATTCCTTGAAGCAGTGGATGATAGCCAAGAGTTCTTTGTCATAGATCTCATAGTTACACTTAGCCACTAAATGTTTCTTAGAGAAGTAGGCAATAGGGTAGAGAGTACTATTGTTATCACATTGGGATATGACACTAGTAGATATATAGTCAGACACATCAGTCTCAAGGATAACATCCTTATCCCAATCAAAATAGGCTAGAATAGGGGTGGAGGAGAAGTAGTCCTTTAGAGTTTAGAATACTGATTCACAGGTAGGATTGTATAGAAAAGGGATATCTTTCTTTATCAAGTGTGTTAATAGAGTGACTAAGCTAGAGAAGTCATGAATAAAGTAGTGGTAGAAGTTACTAAATCCAAGGAAGGCTTAGGTATCTATTAGGGACTTCAGAGTAGGCTAATTATATACTATTATAACCTTAGCCAGGTCTATATAAATGCTATCATAGCTAATAATCAAGCCTAGGAACTTGGTCTTAGTGTAGTAGAACTTATACTTATAAGCCTAGGTATATAATCCAGTGGTATATAGGTATTTTAGGACTATATAGATGTGTTCTATGTGTTCTTTATAGGTATAACTATAAATCAAAATAATACCTAAGTATACTATATAGAATAGGTTAAGGTATTCTTATAGAGAAGAGTTGATATATCATTAAAAGGAGGATAGGGCTCCTATCAGTCTAGATAGTATAACTAGGCTCTCAAAGAGGCTAAAACATATATAAAAGGCAGTTAGGTATTCTTCTCTAGTAGTCATATAGAGGTTATTGAAAGTAGAGATAATATCAATCTTAGAGAAATAGTATATTCTATATAGATTATTCAGAGTTTCCTTAACTAGAGGCAGTAGGTATTAGTCTTTGATAGTTATAGTATTCAGGGCATGATAATCAATATAGAAGTATAGCCCTCTATTAGCCTTCTTCATGAATTGAATGAGGAGGCAATATATAAGGAGCTAGGATAGATAAAACCTTTCTAGAGATTTTCATTAAGCTACTTATAAAGGGCTTTCAGTTCATCTCAGGATATAGAGTATAGAGGCCTAAAAGGCAGTTTCACACCTTCTACCAGGGGGATGTAGTGATCTATAGGATAGTGTAGTAGTAGTTTTTCTACCTTATGAGGGGAGAAAATATCAGTGAAATCTAATAATTCAGCAGGTAGGGAAAAGAGTTCAGACTCCAGGGGACTTAGGGAGTCCAGGGAGTCAGGACAGTTCAGGATATAGTCAATTTCCTCTAGAATTACTATGAATAGGCAATAGGAAGACTAGTAGGAGTAGGCAATAGTACCTTCCTTTATAATCAGAATAATATTTAGATTATAAAGGCCTAAGGGTTATAGAGGTAAGTTACTAGGTTAATCCTTATAGGGGATATTATATAAGGCTTAGAGCTTTTCAGGCTTACTAGGAATATTATAGTAGTTATAATAGTACTTACTATCAAATGTAATAGAGTAGTTAGTGAAGTAGATAGTTAGGTCATATTGTTTAAGCTAGGGTATACCTAATATAATAGGGTAGTAGGTAAGCTAGGTCATAAAGAATAGGATATTCTTTTAGTAGTAGTCACTGATATAGAGGCTAGTATAGGTGTAGTATATATACTTACTAGCTTTAGTTTTACTTCTATTAAAGACTTTAATCCTAAATAAGGTATAGAGGGGGTAGATAGGGATTTAGTGTTAGGACACCTAGGTAGAATTAATAAAGGCCTTACCCTCTATACTAGAGTTAGTAAGGGTATAGGTTAGGAAAGAGCTATCTTTTAGAGATAGCTCAGTAGGAAGAATTATAGGATCTGATCACTAGTTATACTCTTCCTCAATTAGAAGCCTATATATAGCTATAGCTGAGATATAGATGATCTTATCATAGTGTATATAGTGGGATTCCTCCTAGAAGTGACTTAATCTAGGTAGGTACCTTTTTCTAAGTTATTACTAGAATAGTCCCTTTATAATAAAGTAATAGAGGTCTATTAATAGTAGGAGTAGAGGTACTATGACAATGAGGTAGGGGTATTAGTAGGCTGGGGCAGGGTGGTAGAGTAGAGCTAGCAGGAGTCTAGGAGTGAGTACTTTACTACTATGTAGTTTTTTGAACTATAGTAATAATACTTACCCTTCTCACAATGAACTATATAATACTAGAGAGAGAGGTCTATTATATCTAGGTCTAGAGTAGGGGCAGTGGTTTAGTATTAGGTAGTGTCTACTATAGCTAGGGTCAATAGTATAGGTGTATAGGCTCAGAGGCCCTAGGGGGTACCTTTAGAGAAAAGGTAGTAGTGATTTTCAAGCTCTTATAGGAACTTTATAAATTCATAGTATCCCTTACTAGTGAATATATTATATAGGAGCATAGCCTTTAGCTCTTTACTAATAGTATTCTTAAGGAGGGTGACTAGGATAGAGTCCTCTATATCTCCCTTGAGAACTAGGCAGTGGAATTCAGTGAAAAATAAGGGGAACTCCTTATTATTCTATTAGAGAGTGAATAGTTCACAGTAGGTACAGTTGTAGTAGTTAGAGTCTCTATAAGTAAGCTTAAGTAGTTCTAAGATTTCTTTATAGTCTATCATTTAGTATATACCTTTATCAATATAGGGTAGGACCTAGGTATAGGGGATACCTATCAGACAGTTATTGACATAGGCTATATAGGATTAAGGTATTAAGAACTAATTACTATTAGTAGATATCTTCTCCTTGATCTAGGAGGTGAAACAGTAGAGGTCTTTCTTATCACTATTGAACTTTATAGGATTAGGTAGTTATTAAGAGAGCTAGCTAGTATAGGCTTTTATGAATTACTCAGCTGAAAAAGGGGCTAGGGCATAGATAAGAAGAGGTATAGGAATAGGAGTAGGAATAGAGGTCAAAGCTTCTCCTTCCATAATAGGAAGGGCAGTAGGGGCAGTGGGGAGTAGTATAGCTAACTAGAACTGGAGTTTATCAAGAGCCCTTTATTGATTGAGGTGAGCTTAGTAAAGTATATCCTAGGTCTCCTTCAACTCCTTCTACATATACTCAAGCAAGACCTATATTACTTATAGATTTGTGGACTCAGTGCCTAGTATATAGTTGAGGCTAATAATCTCAACCTCTTTCTCATCTATATATGAAAAGAGGGAGTAGAAGTATTCATACCAGTTACTAGCATTGTTAGTAACCTCCTTACTAAAGCTCTCAAAGCTATTAGGTGAAGATAGGGGGTTTAGGCAGGTAGACATCTCATTAGTGTCTATAGGAAGAAGCAATGTAATGTCATGGACAGGCAGGAAGGCTCTATAGGACTAACTCAATAGCTCATAGATAAGACAGGTAGGACAGGTAGATAAGGATAAGGACAGAAGGAATAGTATATTCAAGACAGTAATAGATACCAGGAATAGAAGACAAGGACATTACTTAGGGAGTAATATTCAGGTAATAGAGGGAGGTTCTATCTAGTCTATATATCTATACAAGTTGTAGTCAACAAGATCTACAGTGGGGTATAAAGCTAGTAGCAGTGAGCAAGGCTCTAGTGTTGAGCAGGACAGCAGTCATGTAGGGAATGCTAAAGTAGTGTGGAAATAGTGGTCATGCATATTGCAGTTTAGTACTGAATATGGAAGGTGGTGAAGGTGGGTGGAAACACAGGGGGTAAGTGAGGTATTTCACCCTGCTCACTAGTACAACCTTCTAGATAGACTCCTTTCCCTCCTTATCAATCAATAAAGATTATATATGAATCATAGTATTACACCTCACCTATAATAAATTGATTGATTATCCTAAAAATGAAAACACCTTATACTAAAAGCTTAATACTAATATATCAATTCTTATCAGAAGATTCAAGTATTTACAAAAGCATAATAGACTATAAAGACATCCCTATTAAAGACATAAGAATCTATAGTATCCCTATTGAAGATACAAGAATCCATAGTATCCCTATTGAAGACATAAGAATCCATAGTGTCCCTATTGAAGACACAAGAAAACACATAATGCAAAACACACCAGTACCAGCCCTAGGCTACCCTATATACAATACTAACTAAGCCCTATATAGGGCTTAGAAAGACCAAATGCAAGGAGTAATAGAATATAAAGATAACCTCAGTAATAAAAAGAAAATCACCCTTATCCTAATATCCCTAACAATATAAGCTAGTGAGGGGATCAGTAGAAAACTAATAGAACTATGAAAAAAAGAAGGGGTAATAGAAGCTAAGGTATAGAAGGTCCTTAATAATAGGTTTAATGACCTAGGATATATAGATACTATATATATGAAGCTGAATACCCTAAAGTAGAAAGGAGACACTTATAAAGTATATGTCTAGGACTTCTTTAAACTGCTATAGGAGGCTAGAGGATAGGAATGGCTAGAGGAGATCAAAATAGATGCCTTCTATAAGGGACTAGATAGGAAGGTGACCTATTACACACTTGCCACAGCTCTAGGCAAAACACTAGATAAAGAAATCAAGATCTACTAATAAGTATATATAAATATCCTGAGAAATAAAAACCTTAATAAATTCAGTATATATATTAGTAGTCTAAACTAGTATAATAAGGTCCTAAGAGAATATAGTAATCCAATAGACATTGATGTGAACTATATATAGTTCTACTCTACCCTAAGACCTAAGACAATACAAAACTATAGCCCTAGGCTACTAGATGACTATAACTATATAGGTAGAGTTATAAAATAAGTTAGTAAGGAAGAGGTATCCTGAAGACACTAGGCAAATGTCTACCTACACTATACATAACCTAAATACTAGGCTAGAGTTTACCCTCTAAAACCAGTAAGAAGGCCAGCCCCTATTCAGACCTAAGTTAATAACACTATAGTTGAGGAATAGAATATAGAACTAGTGGAAGAAACCTCAGTTGTAGATAATTAGGGAAAAGCCTAAACCCTATATAAAGTCATGAGTAGAGGTACTAAGAGGAGGATCTAACTAAACTTTAGTTAAGACAATAGAAAGAAATAATAGACTATAGTCTTCTTTTAGTAGAAGTCCTAATCAATAATATAAATATGACAACTATATTAATAGACCTTAGTTCATTAGTACACAATATAGTATCTAATTCATTTATAAAATAAGCTTAAGTAAAGTGTATTCTAATCCTAGTATATATAATGAAAGGAGTAATAGGAAGTAGAGGGGTGATCAAGGAAGTAGCCTATATGTCTATCAACATTAAAGGCTATAAAGAAAAAGAAGTATTTGTATATATTATACCTGGCAATGACTATAATATAATACTTGGGCTACTATAGATTAAGGAGTAAGGAGCTATCTATATACCTCAAGAGGATAGAATGATTATCTGCTCTAGTAATACAGTGGTTGAAAAACTTAGAGTGAGAGAGGAAAGATTAAAAAAAAAGAATAATAGAAAAATGAAAATAAGTATAGTCAATAGATAAGTATTCACTATAATAATGAGAATAGCTAAGAGAAAAGACAATAACATGTCTAAAATGTTTATAGCTAGTATAGAAGATATCAATAAAGCACTAAAGAAGAAGCTAGAAACATCACTAGTAGAACTGTGTAAAAGACTACTAACATAATATATAGACTTATAGGACACCTTTACACACTCAAATAAAGAACTACTACCCCACTGGCCTAGACTAGATATGAAAATAGACCTTTAAGGAGAAAAAGAACTACTATAGTCCCTACTATACCAAATGTCATGAGATGAGCTACTAGTACTAAGAAAAACCCTAATAGAACTAATAGAAAAAGGGTTCATCTATTCTAGTAACTCAGTAGGAGGAGCCCTAGTCCTATTCATGAAGAAGCTAGGGGGAGGCCTAAGACTATGTATTGATTATTGAGTACTAAACACTATACTCAAAAAGGACTATTACCTAATACTACTGATCTAAGAAACTTTGAGAGTAATCTCATAAGCTATATGGTTCACTAAGTTAGACATATGAGTAGCTTTCTACTGAGTAAGGATAGTAGAAGGGGATGAGTGGAAGACAGCATTTCACACATAATATAGATCATATGAATAGCTAGTTATACTATTTAGTATTTCAAATAGAACCTCTGTCTTCCAATAATTCATCAACTATATATTAGATGAGTTCCTAGATAGCTATGCCTTAGCCTCTATTGACAATATCATTGTATACTCTGATAGATCCCTAGAAGACTATAGATAAAAAGTCTATAGTGTCCTATAGAAACTTTAATAAGTAGGTCTAAGACTTGACTTGACCTTGATAAGTATGAATTTGAAGTATAAAAGGTCAAATACTTAGGTGTAATTATCATAGTAGGAAAGGGTGTTGAAATAGACCTAGAGAAAGTAGTAGCTATACAAGATTTGTAATAGCCTATAATAGCAAAAGGAGTCTATAGCTTCCTAGGTTTCACTAACTACTACTAAGACTTTATCAAAGACTATATAGAACTAATAGCACTACTAGTAGTACTTATAAAAAAGGACACTCCTTTCAAGTGGGGTAAAGCAGAGGAAATAGCATTCACTAAGCTGAAGGAGGCCTTTGTGAAAGGAGACATACTAGTAAGCTGGGATCTAGAAGTACAAAAATAGCTGGAGACTAATGCTTTAGGAGTAGGAATAGGTATAGTCTTGAACTAAGTGTTAGGGTTTGGAAAACCAAAATAAAGTCCAAGGACTTTTTCAACCTTCCACTGAAGGATCAAGGAACCCAAGCACACTAGCCCTAAAAAGCAGAATAATTATTTGTGTGCCTTGTCCTGGTATAATTACAGCAAAGGTTGACCATTATTTTAGACTTAGTTTTAGTTCCTTTTGGCCCTTATCAGAATATATTTGTTTCTGCTGAACTTCATCCAATATAGAGACTAGGCCCTTACACTAAGGGCTAGAAGTAGTAAAATGACTAATCACCTTCTTCTCTAGAAAGATGACTCTAATAGAAATGAACCATAGTATATATAACAAAGAACTACTAGTAGTCATAGAGGTAGTAAGAAAGTGGAGAGGAGAGCTGAGAGGGCTAGAAAAGTTCACACTACTAATAGACTATAAAAACCTATAATACTTCAGAACAAAGCAACTACTATCTGAAAGATAAATAAGGTAGATGGAAGAACTGGAGTCACTACTAATGTTCACTATAATTCACTATCTAGGAAAATTAGCTATAGTACCAGATGTACTATTGAGAAAGGATGAATTCTTTGACAAGGAAGAAAGAGATGAAAGTAGAACTAAATGCCTTTAGAAAGAGAGTCAGGACCTAGTGGAAACATAATACACTAAGGTTATATAATAGTCCATTATAGAAGAATCTACATCAATAGGAGTGGAAACTAGAAACCCATTTAAAGCTAACTCAAACTTAGGAGAACTATAGAGGACAGTGATAAATAAAGACTCAAACTATAAGAAAATCACAGAATACATAGAACAAAGAACATAATTCCTATCAATACTAGTCCCTCTAGGCTCAGTACAAGCATTAGACTATTCAGTGAGAGATAGCATTATATACCACTGATATACAATATAGACACTAGACTATAAAGAGCTAAAAGGGGAACTACTCAAGAGGTATCACATTGACCTAATATTAGGACATAGGGGCAGGGATATAATAATAGTAGTACTCTACAGATAGTTTTTCTAGCTAAAGATAATAGAAGACATCAAATGACTACTGAGAAATTATGACTAGTGTAGTAGAATAAAACCCTGGAGAGAGAAAATCCATAGGTTATTAACACCTCTACTAGTTCCATCCCAGCTATAGTAAGGAATTTCTATAGACTTCATAACACATCTGCCTAGAAAGTTCATAGACCTACTTATAGTTATATATTGACTTATAGATAATGTCATTTTAGTACCCCTAGAAGACATAAAAACTATAATAGTAGTCAATACTATCCTGACTAATATATATATACATCATAGGCCACCTGAATAGATCATTAGTGATAGAGGTCCCTAATAGGTAGGGGAGTTATAGAAAACATTCTATGAAACCCTTAGGGTTGAAAGAAGACTATCAATAGTATACTACCTATAAATAGATAGTGTAACTAAGTAAGTAAACTAAGAAGTTCAGATCTTTCTATACATAAGAATAATAATAGACTAATAAGACTAGGCTAAGTGGATCCTAGTAGTATAGATAGCCCTCAATAATAGGCTATAGCTAAGAAGACATAGGGTAAGCCTATTCTTTCTTACTCATAGCTATAATATTACCCCTATCTAGATATATGAGGAAGTCAGTACAAGTATAGAAGGAAGTAAAATAGTAGATGTAGAAGCTATTAAGACTAAATATAGAGAATTGATAGAATAGGCCTAAGTCATCACTATAGATGTATAATAAAATATAGAAAGACAAGTAAATAAGTACTACACTATAGTACTAATATTCTAACTAGGATAAGAAGTATAGCTAAAGTTAAAGAATATAAAACTTAGATGACCTAACTATAAACTTGACTAGCTCAATATGAAATATAAAGTCATAAAACAAGTAGTACTAATAGTCTATGAGCTAGATGTGCTAAGAGGGATATACCTAACATTTCATATAGATCTACTATAGCTAGTAGGAGAAGACCTATAGCTAGGATAAAATGCAGACTCTGATAAGACAACCCCACTCCTCAATGAAAAAGGAGAAGAAGTATAGCTTATAGATGAAATCCTTTATACTTTTGGAAAGAGGAAATAGAGGGTGGTGTAGATAAAGTGGAAAGGGTTTGAAACACTGACTTATGAACTAATTGATAACATAATTGAAGACAATTTAGAAGTCCTACATAGTTAGGAAGTGAAATAGGGACTAATAACTAAAAACAATAGACCTAAAGAAACTCACCTTACACTGATAGGCTAACTGAAGAGCAAGTGGAAGAAGAAGGAAGGAGAGGAGAAGGAGAATGATATTACAGTTTAGTACTAAATATAGAAGGCAGTGAAGGTGCACGGAAACACAGGGGGTAAGTGAGGTATTTCACCCTGCTCACTAGTACAACCTTCTAGATAGACTCCTTTCCCTCCTCATCAATCAATAAAGATTATATATGAATCATAGCATTACACCTCACCCATAACAATGCAGAAACAGTGGTCATGTAGAAACAGTAGTCATACAGAAGACACTAGTGTGCTGTTACATCATATAGGAACACTAGTGTACTGTGACAGTTATGTGGAAGACACTAGTGTACTGTGATAAACTCAAGGATATTAATTAACTCAGGGAAATTAAATGACACTATTGCTGACCTTGGAAACTTTGTTGCAACTACAGACTAATGATAGACTTGATGAAAATGCATAAATAGCTGCCACTTCTGCCATGTATCTGTCCAACTAGATATCCAATAAAACAAGTTTAACAGCCTATTCCTCCCTTTTCTTCTCTCAGTTTTCCCCTTCTTCAAGACTTGTCTATCTAATCAATAGTTCAGTCACTTCTATCTTCTTTAATCTTCTTGAGCCCCTGCCTGATATAATACATCTGTCAGATACCTCTAATAGAAGGCAGTCAAAGATGGCATGAAACCTGGGAGGACATGTAAAGGACACATGTCCAGTAGGCATTTTAGATAGTTTCTTCCTTTCCTCCTCATCTGATAATAAAGTCATCAATTAGCAAACTTAATAGCAATTCTAAGTCCTATAACAAATTGTCAGATCTTCAAACTAAATATTCAGTGAAAAAAAACACTATTTTCTTTACACCTTTAGACTTGTTAAGCCTTCAGATGAGAGAATTCAGAACCATGACACAGAAATCAGAAACACCATTCAGAAAATCAGCAGTTCTTTGATAGTAGAAGCAGATGCCACAGTTTAGACCCTATAGCAGTCAATCATTGTCATCAGAATACTATGAACTAGAAACACTAGACAAAATGGACATCAACTAGCACTAAGAGAGTCATAACACCCTCTGGCTATGATCCCTACAATTCCCTTCATTCAATGGGAATAAGGGGAAATATCACATTTAGAAGTAGTGTATATTAGCTACTTTGAACCTATAATATTGTATGAAGCTGGAGGATATGATCCTAGCCCTACAGATAGCCTTAGTAGAGGAGGCTAATGAAGGAGTAGGGTGGGATCTAGAGAAACTAGAGAAGAAACCAGAAGCCATAATGAAGGATATCTAGGAGATCCTAGACAAACACTTTGAGGACCCCTTCTATAGAGCCTAGGCCAGTGAGAGGCTTAAGAATATATAGTAATGTAGAAGGCTGCTAGATGACTACATTATAGAGTATAGTAACCTCTTGTAGTAAGTAGGAGAAGAGGACTACTATGAGGACATTAAGATCTAAGGTCTAATGAGAGGTTTAGACAAAAACCTCTATAACTGAATGATTATAATACTAATATGTAAGAAGCTAGTAGAGTAGATCAAGTCCCTATATCAAGTCTACTAGTGCCTAGAGGAAGCCTAGAGGTAGAAAAAGCTAAGAAGCTATATAACTATTTTCAATAAACCTACTAAAATCTAGTAGAGTGACCTAATAGATATTGATATTAATACTAGCTAGGTAAGAAATAGGCTAACCTAAGGACAAGGACTAGGCCTACTAATAGTTAATACCTACTAAGGCAAAGTCTTGAAGTAGGCCTTGAAAGAAGAACTTCAGGCCTAGAAGGATATAGGTGTATACTTACATTACACTCACAAAGGCTACTTAGTATAAGTATGCCTAATGAAACTAGCTTAGAACCTAGATAGACTAGCTATGAGAATTAATAATCTAGAAGCATAGGTAGACCCCTTACTAGAAGACATCTATAAGAAGGAGGGAAAAGCCTGAGCCCTATACAAAGTCATATATAGGTGTAGAACTAGGAAGGGATAGAAGAGAGAGAGAGTTAGTTACTTACTGATCTATAGGAAAGTATATAGAGAAATAGGATAGACTATGAGCTCCTACTAGTAGATGTCTTATTTGCAGTTTAGTACTGAATATGGAAGGTGGTGAAGGTAGGTGGAAACACAGGGGGTAAGTGAGGTATTTCACCCTACTCACCAGTACAACCTTCTAGATAGACTCCTTTCCCTCCTCATCAATCAATAAAGATTATATATGAATCATAGCATTATGCCTCACCTGTAATAAATTGATTGATCATCCCAAAAATGAAAACACCTCATACTAAAAACTTAATACCAATATATCAATTCTCATCAGAAGATTCAAGCATTTATGAAAGCACAATAGACTATGAAGACATCCCTGTTGAAGACATAAGAATCCATAGTGTCCCTGTTGAAGACACAAGAATCCATAGTGTCCCTATTGAAGATATAAGAAAACACACAATGCAAAACACACTAGCAGCAGCCCTAGGCTGCCCTATGTACAATAGTAACCAAGCCCTGTACAGGGCTTAGAAAGACCAAATGTAAGGAGCAATGGAATATGAAGACAACCTCAGTGATAAAAAAAAAATCACCCTCATCCTAATGTCCCTAACAACACAAGCCAGTGAGGGGATCAGCACAAAACTGATAGAACTATGAAAAAAAGAAGGGGTAATAGAAGCTGAGGTGTAGAAGGTTCTTGATAATAGGTTTAATGACCTAGGACATATAGACACTATACACATGAAGCTAAACACCCTGAAGTAGAAAGGAGACACTTATGAAGTATACATCTAGGACTTCTTCAAACTACTACAGGAGGCCAGAGGACAGGAATGGCCAGAGGAGATCAAAATAGATGTCTTCTATAAGGGACTAGACAGGAAGGTGACCTATTATACACTTGCCATAGCTCTAGGCAAAACACTAGATAAAGAAATCAAGATCTACTAATAAGTGTATACAAATATCCTGAGAAATAAAAACCTTAACAAATTCAGTATGTACATTAGTAGTCCAAACCAGTACAATGAGGTCCTAAGAGAATACAGTGATCTAATAGACATTGACTTGAACTATACATAGTCCTACTCTACCCTAAGACCTAAGACAACACAAAACTCTAGCCCTAGGCTACCAGATAACTACAAGTATATAGGTAGAGTTGAAAATAGGTCAGTAAGGAAGAGATGTCCTGAAGACACTAGGCAAATGTCTACCTACACTATGTATGACCCAAATACTAGGCTAGAGTTTGCCCCCTGAAACCAGTAAGAAGTCCAGCCCCTATTCAGACCTAAGTCAACAACACTACAGTTGAGGAATGGAATACACCACTAGTGGAAGAAACCTCAGTGGTAGATGATCAGGGAAAAGCCTGAACCCTATACAAAGTTGTGAGCAGAGGCACTAAGAGGAGGATCTGACTAAACTTTAGTTAAGAGAATAGAAAGAAACAATAGACTATAGTCTTCTTTTAGTAGAAGTCCTGATCAATAACATGAACATGATAACTGTATTAATAGACCCTAGTTCATTAGTGTATAATATAGTATCTGATTCATTTGCAAAACAAGCTCAACTAAAGTGCATTCCAATCCCAGTGCACACAATAAAAGGAGCAATGGGAAGCAGAGGGGTGATCAAGGAAGTAGCCCATATGTCTATCAACATTGAAGGCTATGAAGAAAAAGAAGTGTTTGTATACATTGTACCTAGTAATAACTATAATGTAATACTTGGGCTGCCATAGATCAATAAACAAGGAGCCATCTATATACCCCAAGAGGATAGAATGATCATCTGCTCTAGTAATACAGTAGTTGAAAAACTTGGAGTGAGAGAGGAAAGATTAAAAAAAAAAGAATAATGGAAAAATGAAAATGAGTGTAGTCAATAGATAAGTATTCACTATGATGACAAGAATAGCTAAGACAAAAGACAACAACACAACTAAAATCTTCACAGCTAGTATAGAGGATATCAATAAAGCACTGAAGAAGAAGCTAGAAACATTACTAGTAGAACTGTGTGAATGACTACTAACATAATACATAGACTTATAGGATGCCTTTATATACTCAAATGAAGAACTACTACCCTACTGACCTAGACTAGATGTGAAAATAGACCTTCAAGGAGAAAAAGAACTACTATAGTCCCTACTATACTAAATGTCATGAGATGAGCTACTAGTACTGAGAAAAACCCTAATAGAACTGATAGAAAAAGGGTTCATCTGTTCTAGTAACTCAGTAGGAGGAGCCCTAGTCCTATTCATGAAGAAGCCAGGGGGAGGCCTAAGACTGTATGTTGATTATTAAGCACTAAACACTATACTCAAAATGGACTATTACCTAATACCACTGATCCAAGAAACTTTGAGAGTAATCTCACAAGCTAAGTGGCTTACCAAGTTGGACATACAAGTAGCTTTCCACTGAGTAAGGATAGTAGAAGGGGATGAGTGGAAGACAGTATTTCACACATGATATGGATCATATGAATAGCTAGTTATACTATTTAGTATTGTAAATAGAACCTCCATCTTCCAACAATTCATCAACTATGTATTAGATGAGTTCCTAGACAGCTATGCCTTAGCCTACATTGATGATGTTATTGTATACTCTGATGGATCCCTAGAAGACTATAGATAAAAAGTCTATAGTGTCCTATAGAAACTTCAACAAGTAGGTCTAAGACTTGACCTCAATAAGTATGAATTTAAAGTGTAAAAGGTCAAATACTTAGGTGTAATCATCATGGCAGGAAAGGGTATTGAAATAGACCTAGAGAAAGTAGTAGCTATATAAGATTAGCAATAGCCCACAACAGCAAAAGGAGTCCATAGCTTCCTAGGTTTCACTAACTACCACTGAGACTTCATCAAAGACTATATAGAACTGATAGCACCACTGGTAGCACTCACAAAAAAGGACACTCCTTTCAAGTGGGGTAAAGCAGAGGAAATAGCATTCACTAAGCTGAAGGAGGCCTTTGTGAAAGGAGATATGCTAGCAAGCTGGGATCCAGAAGCACAAACATGACTGGAGACCAATGCTTCAGGAGTGGGAATAGGTGTAGTCTTGAACCAAGGGCCAGAAGTAGTAAAATAACTAATTGCCTTCTTCTCCAGAAAGATGACTCTAATAGAAATGAACTATGGCATACATGACAAAGAACTGCTAGCAGTCATAGAGGCAGTAAGAAAGTGGAGAGGAGAGCTGAGAGGGCTAGAAAAGTTCACACTACTAATAGACTATAAAAACCTATAATACTTCAGAATAAAGCAACTACTATCTGAAAGATAAATAAGGTGGATGGAAGAACTGGAGTCACTACTAATGTTCACTACAATTCACTATCCAGGAAAATTAGCTGTAGTACCAGATGCACTATTGAGAAAGGATGAATTCTTTGACAAGGAAGAAAGAGATGAAAGCAGAACTAAATGCCTTTGGAAAGAGAGTTAGGACCTAGTGGAAATACAACACACTGAGATTATACAATAGTCCATCATAGAAGAATCTACATCAACAGGAGTGGAAACCAGAAACCCATTCAAAGCTAGCTCAAACTTGGGAGAACTATGGAGGACAGTGATAAACAAAGACTCAAACTATGAGAAAATCACAGAACACATAGAATAAAGAACACAATTCCCATCAACACTAGTCCCTCTAGGCTCAGCACAAGCATTAGACTGTTCAGTGAGAGATGGCATTGTATACCACTAATATATAATATAGACACCAGACTGTGAAGAGCTAAAAGGGGAACTACTCAAGAGGCATCATGTCAACCCAATATCAGGATATAGGGGCAGGGATGTAATAATAGTAGTACTCCACAGACAGTTTTTCTAGCTAAAGATGATAGAAGACATTAAACAACTACTGAGAAATTGTGACTGGTGTGGCAGAATAAAACCCTAGAGAGAGAAATTCCATAGGTTATTGACACCTCTACCAGTTCTATCCCAGCTATAGCAAGGAATTTCTATAGACTTCATAACACATCTGCCTAGAAAGTTCACAGACCTACTTGTAGTTATATATTGACTCATAGGCAATATCATTCTAGTACCCCTAGAAGATATAAAAACCATGATAGTAGTCAATACTGTCCTGACTAATGTATATGTATATCATAGGCCACCTGAATAGATCATTAGTGATAGAGGTCCCCAATGGGTAGGGGAGTTATAGAAAACATTCTGTGAAACCCTTGGGGTTGAGAGAAGACTGTCAATAGCATACTACCTATAAACAGATGGTATAACTGAGTGAGCAAACCAAGAAGTTCAGATCTTTCTATATATAAGAATAGCAATAGACTAATAAGACTAGGCTAAGTGGATCCCAGCAGCATAGATAGCCCTCAACAATAGGCTACAGCTAAGAAGACATGGGGTAAGCCTATTCTTTCTTACTCATGGCTATAATATTGCCCCTGTCTAGATATGTGAGGAAGTCAGTATAAGTGTAGAAGGAAGCAAAATAGCAGATGTAGAAGCCATCAAGACTAAACTTAGAGAATTAATAGAATAGGCCTAAGTCATCACTATAGACACATAACAAAACATGGAAAGACAAGCAAACAAGCACTACACTATAGCACTAATGTTCTAACTAGGATAAGAAGTATAGCTAAAGTTAAAGAATATAAAACTCAGATAACCCAACTGTAAACTCAACTAGCTCAATATGAAATATAAAGTCATAAAGTAAGTAGCACTAATAGTCTATGAGCTAGATGTGCTAAGAGGGATACACCTAACATTTCATACAGATCTACTACAGCTAGTAGGAGAAGACCTATGGCTAGGACAAAATGCAGACTCTAATAAGACAACCCTACTCCTCAATGAAAAAGGAGAAGAAGTGTGGCTTGTAGATGAAATCCTTTGTACTTTTGGAAAGAGGAAATAGAGGGTGGTGTGGATAAAGTGGAAAGGGTTTGAAACACTGACTTATGAACTAATCAACAATGTGATCAAAGATAATTTAGAAGCCCTACACAGTTGGGAAGTGAAATGGGGACTAATAACTAAAAACAATAGACCTAAAGAAACTTACCTTACACTAATAGGCCAACTGAAGAGCAAGTGGAAGAAGAAGGAAGGGGAGGAGAAGGAGAATGATATTACAGTTTAGTACTGAATATAGAAGGCAGTGAAGGTAGGTGGAAACACAGGGGGTAAGTGAGGTATTTCACCCTGCTCACCAGCACAACCTTCTAGATAGACTCCTTTCCCTCCTCATCAATCAATAAAGATTATATATGAATCATAGTATTGCACCTCACCCATAACAGTCTTAGTAAATGAAAAAATAATAATAATAGGACTTATTGACCTAGGCTCTTCAGTATATAACATAGTATCAGAGTCTTTTATAAAGTAAGCTAACCTCTAGAGAATCCCAATTGAGACACAAATAGTGAGAGGAATTTTAGGTGTATATAGTACTATTATAGAAGTGGCCTATATATCAATTGATATAGAAGGACATTAAGAGCAGGAGGTTTTTACCTACATTATACTAGGAAATGAACATGATGTAATACTAGGGCTTCTATAGATAAAATAATAAGAAGTAAACTATATACTAAAGACTAATCAACTCTTCATTAGGTCAAGTGGAGTGGTTATAGAGCAGGTAGGAGTTAGGCAGGAGAGGGTGAGGTAGAAGAGCACAATGTGTATAGTGACCTAAGTGAGTATAGTAGTTTATAGTGCTATAGTGAAATAGGTAAAGAAGAATAGTAAGGAGTCATTAATTTTTATTACTAGCCTAGAAGACATTAATAAGGCTCTATAGAAGAAGAAGGATCCAACCCCTGATCAGGTCAAAGCAATACTACTGAAGTAATACATAGACCTCTAGGAAGCTTTTATACATATAGGGGAGGGACTGCCACCATATAAACCAGGACTAGATGTGAAGCTGGAAATCAAACTAGGCAAAGAAGCACTTTAGGGTCTACTTTACCAGATGTCAAGAGATAAGCTCCTGGTATTGAGAAAAACACTGACTGAACTAGTGGAAAAAGGGTTCATTAGGACAAGTAGCTCACTAGCAGGAGCACTAGTTCTATTTACTAGAAAGCTAGGTAGGGGACTCCAGTTTTATATAGACTACTGAGCTCTCAATACTATTCTCAAGAGAGACTAATACCCTATTCCATTGATCTAGGAAATATTACAGGTGATAGCAGGTGTGAAAAAGCTTATGAAATTAGATGTTTAAGTAGCTTTCTACTATATCTATATTGAAGAAGGGAGTGAATAGAAGATAGTATTCAGGATAAGGTATAGGTTATATGAATAGATAGTTATACTATTTAGATTAGTGAATAGACTATTGATTTTCCAGAGATATATCAACTATATCCTATAGGAGTTCCTAGACAACTTCAACTCAGCCTATATTGATAACATCATTATATACTCTAAAGGTACAAGGATAGACTACTAAGTGAAAGTGAGAAAAGTCCTTTAAAAACTTAAAGAAGTAGAATTGAGGCTGGACCTTGACAAATGTGAATTTAAAGTGAAAAGAGTTAAGTACTTAGGAATAATAGTCATAGTAGGAGAAGGAGTTTCAATGGACCTAGAGAAGATAGAAGCTATTCAGGAGTGGAAACCCCCTACTATAGTGAAAGGAGTATGAGGTTTCCTAGGGTTCATAAACTACTACCAGGATTTCATTAGGGATTTTTCAATACTAGCAGCTCCCTTGGTAAAACTTATGAAGAAGGATAAGCCTTTTGTATAGAGCTTAGAAGTAGAGGAGTCATTCCAGACTCTAAAAGCTATATTCTAGGATGATAAGATACTAGGCAATTAGGACTCAGAGGAACAAATATAGCTAGAGATAGATGCCTTAGGGGTAGGGATAGGTGTAGTCCTATCTCAGGGCCTAGAGAGTAGAAAGTAGCTAATTGCCTTCTTCTCCTAGAAGATGAATATAGTAGAGTAGAATTATAGTATCTATGATAAGGAGCTCTTAGTAGTCATTGAAGCTATGCATAAGTAGAGGGGAGAAGTGAGGAGCCTTAAGGAATTCATATTAATCATTAACTATAAAAACCTTAAGTACTTCAGGATAAAGTAGATCTTCTCAGAGAGATAAGTTAGATAGATATAGTACATAGAGGAACTTCTACCCTTTATAACAATTCACTAGCCTAGACACTTAGCAGTAGTACTAGACACTCTCTCCTACAAGGATAAATTCAATGACCTGAAGGAAAGAGAATAGAGTAGGACCTAATAGCTCTAGAAAGAAGAATAGGAACTGAAACCAGAGGTGTAGATCCAGGTATAAGATAGTAGAGGTCTATTTGAGATAGACTTAGACTTGAAAGAATTATAGTAGTAAGCTCTATAGGATAATGAGGACTATGAGAAGATCACTCAATATGTCTGAAATAGGTAATAATTCCCTATATCATTAGTGCTACTAAGGTTAGCTCAAGTGGTAGAGTATGAAATATAAGGTGGAGTTATGAAATATCACTATGCTATCTAGGTACTAAACTATGAATAACTGAGAGGAATCCTACTGTAGAAGCACTATAATGACTTAATTTCCAGCTATAGAGGATGAGATGTAATAGTAGTAGTACTCAGATGATAATTTTTCTAGCTAGGACTAGATAATGATATCAACAGGTTAGTGAGAAACTATAATTAGTATAGGAGAATAAAACTATAGTGAGAGAAGCTCTATAGGCTGCTGAAACCACTGCCAATTCCTAACTAACCCTGGTAAGGAATCTCAATAGACTTTATGACACATCTACCAGGAGAAACAGAGAACTTACTAGTAGTTACATACTAACTAATAGGTAATATAATACTAGTTCCCCTAGTGGACATTGAGATAGAAATAGTGATTAAGGCTATCATTACATATGTATATATACACTATAGGACCCTAAGGTAGATTATCAGTGACTAGGGGTAGTAATAGGTAAGTGAGATATGGAAAAGACTATATGAAGTCCTAGGTATTGAAAGGAAACTCTCAATAGTATACTATCCCTAAATAGATAGGGATATAGAGAGAGCAAACCAGGAAGTACTATTCTACCTATGAATATATGATATAATAGACTAGGAAGATTAGCTAGAATAGATTCCTTTAGTATAGCTGTCATTGAATAACTATCCCTAGCTACACTACTATAGAGTCAGCCCCTTTTTCCTTACACATGGCTACAACATCATATCAGTACAGATAGAAGGAATAGATAAAAGTATAGAAGGGAGTAGAATAGTAAAGGCAGAGGAAGTAGTAGTTAAACTAGGAGAGTTGAATGAATAGGCCTAAGTGGTAGCAGTAGATATATAGTAAAACATAGAAGTCCAAGTGAACTAACACTACAGCCTAGCACTAATTTTTAAGCCTAGAGATAATATATAGCTAAAGATGAAGAACATATAGATAGGTAGACTAAGCAAGAAGCTAGACTAGCTAAATATAAAGTATAAGGTGGTTAGGCAAGTGTCTCCTTTAACCTATGAGCTAGATGTCCTAGGAAAAATCTATAAGGTTTTTCATATTAATCTCCTTAGACCTATAGTAAAGGACCCCTGGCCAGGCTAAAACAGAGAGGTAGAGGTGGTAGTGAAACTAATCATATCAGAAGAAGGGTATGAACTATAGGAGGTAGATGAGATTCTATATGTAGTAGGGACAGGGAATACAAGGAAGGTTTAGGTGAAATAGAAATGTTTTAGGAAACTAACTATAGAACTAATTAATGTAATCTTAGAGACTAATCTACAAGCAATAGATCAATAGGAAGTAAAATAGGGGCTAATTATAGAAAACAATAGACCTAAGGAGATCTATTTGACTAAATCAGGAAACCTATGAGTGAAATAGGTAAGGATACCAGATTCTACTTAAGAAGGTCACATATCTCAACCTGGAGAAAGAGAAATATATTACAGGGTAGAGATGTAGAAGATAAGGAGCTAGGCTAAATGAGGAAGGCAGTCAAAGATGGCATGAAACATGGGAGGACATGTAAAGGACACATGTCCAGCAGGCATTTTAGATAGTTTCTTCCTTTCCTCCTCATCTGACAATAAAGTCATCAATCAGCAAACTTAATAGCAATTCTAAGTCCCATAATAGGTAATGAACATATCATAGTTATCACTGACAGGCTTACAGGAAGTGTTATACTACATGCCCTGCTAAACATCTAGACAGAAACAGTTATCACCCATTTCAGTGAATGTCATTATAGTCACTATAGCCTCCCTAAGTCTATTATTTCAGACAGAGGGCCCTAATTCACAAGTGGTTTCTAGAGACACCTATACAAGTTGCTAGGAGTAGAATAGAAGCTGACAATAGCCTACGATCCACAGTCAAATAGAGGTATAGAGAGGGTGAACCAGGAGATCCAGGCCTATTTACAGGTATTTATCAACTTTGTATAGTCAGACTAGGATAAGCTACTCCTATCAGCTATACTAGCTATTAATAACTAACTATTAGTACTATAAGTAAATATTAGCCCCTTCTTTACAAGTTATAGGTACTATATAGACCTAATCCAAATAGCTATCCCTGAAGTAGAGCATAGTATAGAAGGCTTAAACTATAGATATATAGAAGCATTAGTAGAGTATATAGTAGATACAAATGATATAATAGCTAGTGGCCTAGTAGTAGCTCAATAATACCTAGAAGACTAACCCTAATATCCTATAGAGCTATACTAAATTAGTGATTAAGTCTAGCTTACTATAAGGAACCTCTAGATGATAGGAATATCCTATAAACTAGACTAGCTATACTGAAAGTTTATAGTCATAGGGATACTAACACCTCTGATAGTAGAACTAGATATCCTTAAAGGAATATATAATATATTCCATATAGACTATATAGAAAAAGCTATAAAAGACCCACTTCCTAGTCAGTAATAAGCTCTAGAGGAACCCCTAGGCATAGTAAATGAAGATGGAGAGGAAGAATAGGTAGTAGAGGATATAGTATATGCCTAAGGCAAAGGAAATAACTGAAAAGCCTTAGTAAAATAGTTAGGTTAGGATAATCCAATATAGGTACCCCTAGATAATATCAAAGACACCTAAGTGTTAGACTACTAGGAAGCAAAATAGGGCCTAATCTCAGAAAACAATGGACCTCCTATGATAAGAGGATCTTATCCTAAGAAAGGAGGGGGGTGATGTTATAGGCTAGGCACCTATAAGGAGATCAAGCAAGGGTATAGGAAAGGATCATATGAAAGGGAGACATGTCCTCAGAAAATCATCACAGCACGTAAAAGGAGGAATACTCTAGTCTTTAGTTCTTTTCTTCTTTTCCTTCTCTCCTCAGTTTCTTTAAGAATAAATCACTTTAAGGTATAGTCCTTGAGACATCATTGTCTAGCACCAGCAACACCCCTTCACCTATAAAGGTCATTACTGACCACTGAAATCTAGAGTACTTCATGTCTATAAAGCAACTCAACCACTACTAAGCCTAATGGTCTGAATTCCTATCCTAATTTAACTTTCACATTGTTTACTACCCTAGTAAGCTTAGTATAAAGCCTGATTCACTCATATACTAGTCAGCAGACTTACCTAAGGAGGGTGATGACTATCTCCTACACTAGAGCTAAACTATCCTAAAGAGCTATAACTTACTACCTAATGCTAGCTACTAGACTCACCTGAACTAGATCATCTTACTAATAAATCTATAAGAACTTTTCCACACTATATATGATTCTGACCCTATACCCTATACTACTTTAGTAGTAATCCTAAACCTAGAAATAACCCACCTACTAACACTTACCCTAGCTAAGTATTGAGAATGTGAAGGCTACCTATATATATAAGACTAATTGTATGTCTCTAATAGTAATGACCTAAAAGTAGAGCTCCTCTACCTATACTATGACTCCCTTGTCTCAGGCCACCTAGGTCATTCCAAAACCTATGACCTTCTATACTAGGAATATTATTAGCCTAGTGTTGTCATGGACAGGCAGGAAGGCTCTATGGGACTGACTCAACAGCTCATAGACAAGACAGGCAGGACAGGTAGACAAGGATAAGGACAGAAGGAACAGTATATTCAAGACAGTAATAGATACTAGGAACAGAAGATGAGGACATTGCTTAGGGAGTAACATTCAGGTAACAGAGGGAGGTTCTATCTAGTCTATATATCTATACAAGTTATAGTCAACAAGATCTACAGTGGGGTGTAAGGCTGGTAGTAGTGAGTCAGGCTCTAGTATTGAGCAGGACAGCAGTCATGTAGGGAATACTAAAGTAGTATAGAAACAGTGGTTATATAGAAATAGTAGTTATGTAGATGATAGTATTATACTATGATGGACAGTAGTCATATAGAGGACACTAGTGTGCTATTACATTATATAGGAATACTAGTATACTGTGACAGTTACTGTTAGGGTTTGAAAACCCAAATAGAGTCTAAAAGACTTTTCAACCTATCTGTTAGAGAGATCTAAATACACTAGCCCTAAAAGGCTGAATAATTATTTGTGTGTCCCTTCAGAATACCAATACAGTAAAGGTTGGTAGTTAATTTTAGTCTTAGTTTTAGTTCTTTCTTTCCCTCATTAGAATATATTTGTTTCTACTAAACTTCATCTAATTTAGAGACTAGGCCCTTATATCATATTCTGATCTTTTTTTACTAGCTCCTACAATTTTTACTAGTCACTAGTCACACTAGATTACTTATAACATTGGTTTTCAAATTTTTACTAGTTTACTAGATAATTACTAGCTATAAGGCATATTAGTCCCCCCCCCCCTACTAGCTCAATACTAATATAGTAGACCAATACTAATAATAATAACCTCCACCCCTTTCAAGGGAAGAACAACTGGAGTAATAGCTCTAAATACTTAATAGTACTTTTGAACTGCTTAACATATAGTATAACAACTTACTAGGATCACCTGTGTCAAGGAATTCAACTAAGATCCTAAAACTTATAACCACTGACCTAGATGAGTTTAGTATCTAGTTTAATTAGGTAAAGTAGGTTTAGGAATATAAGAAAACATATATCCCTTATAGTGAGTTTATAACCTATATATACCTTAGTGTAGCTAACTCAGCTTATAACTGAATCAAGAGGATACTTGATATAAAACTCTACAATGCCTCTGGCATATATAATGCCTTCCTCAATGAACTCCAAAAGGCTTTTAAAGACTCTATGGCCAAGGAAAAGGCCCTGCTGAAGATCTAGACAATCCACTAAGGAAAGTCAAAGATTAATAACTATATCCAGAAGTTTGATAATCTCCTCAGCCTTACTCAGGGTGATAATCTACACTATAGCTAGAAAATTCTCTAGTTCAGACAAAGCCTTGACCCTACCCTCTACTAATAGATCTAAAGCAACCTTCCCCTAATAGACTATAAGGAATATAAAAAGATAGTAGTATATACCTCCTAGATATTACTATAATAGAGGGAGGATAATAGGCTATTAACCTCTCTCCCTACTATACCTATACCCTAGTGTAACCTAGATATAATAGACTAGGAGTACACCTGCTAAGTGTCCTCTAACTAGTAGTCAGACTGCCCTAAGGCAAAATAGGTTTCTATAGAAGTGTGAGAATAATGAAAATAGGATAGGAAGTACCTCTACTATAGTTCATCTAAATACTTTATCTATCAGTGCCCTTATGGAGTTAGCCTAAAGCCTTAGGAGCTAAAAGCCTATAAAATAGTAGTAGCCCTACCCCTGGATAATGATATAGTTCTAGAGGATGATGACAATCTATTAGAAATCTAGCCCCCTCTAGTTATAGTTGTAACTAGAGGAAGTTAGTAGTAAGGAATGTATTCTCTTCTTCTCCCTCTTCTCTCTCCTCCCTAACTCCTCTACTTATTAAAGGAGCCCTCAATGTAGACATAGTAATAAACAATAACTATCCTATAGTCATACTAGTAGACATAGGTAATACTATGTCTATAATTGTATCTGAGAAACTTATAAAGAAATACAAACTCCCCTGCTTAGTACTTACCTCCCCCCTATCCCTAAAACCCTTCAATAACTAACCTACCTCTATCACTATATAAGCTACTAAACTGAAAATAGATCTAGGTAGAATCAGAGAAGAAGTGTTTACACTAGTAGTACTAGATATCTATGAAGAAGAAATAATGATAAGATACCTATAGTTATACTACTACAAAGCAAGTATAGATTGTGTAAACCACTACCTTGTCTTTCAGAATTTTTCAATACTATAGTCAATATCCTCCTTAGAATATAGTAACCTAACTAAACTAAAAGTAGCCTATATATATAAAATTTAGAAGTATGACCTCAAAGTCTTTATAGTAAGCCTATAAGACATGAACTATACCCTGGAAAAGCTAGCTAAAGAAGAAGAGCCCTACTTAGATAAATAGAAGGCTAAAGTCCCTGACTAGATTACTATAGAAAATATCATTACATTTGACCTAGAAGCCCTTTACTCACACCACCTCCTACCCCTCTGACCTAGGATGAACTATAAGATCAACCTTATAGTCCTAGACTCTGAAGTACCCTGGGGTCCACTATATAGCCTCTCCTATAATAAACTGATTATCCTCTGGAAAACACTACTTAACCTACTTAATAAAAAGTTCATCTAGATAAGCAGCTCTATAGTACTAGCCCTAATATTATTCATCAAGAAGCTAGGCAGTGGGCTGAGGTTCTATATAGACTATTAGTTACTTAATAAGATAATGAAAAAGCACTACTATCCCCTACTAAACTTCAGAGAAACCCTCTAATAGGTTAGCTAAGTAAAATAGTTTATAAAGCTCAATGTAGTAGCTATATTCTACAATATCTGAATTAAACTAGGATATGAATAGAAAACAGCTTTTCACACCTACTTAGGTTCCTTTGAATAGAATATCATACTATTTAGTCTATCTAATGCCCCTGCCTAGTTTTAATATTTCCTAAATATAGTGCTATAAGAGTACCTAGATATATTCTATTCTACCTATATTAATGACATTTTAGTCTTTATAGATAGTACTATTGAAGAACACTATGAATAAGTAAATAAAGTTCTAACTAAGCTAGTTAGAGTAGGACTAACTATAGACATTGATAAGTATGAGTTTATAACTAAGGAAGTCAAGTACTTAGGATATATTATCTAACTAGGAAAGACAACTATAGACCCTATGAAAGTCTAAGTAGTTAAAGAGTAGCCTACTCCTAAGAATAAGAAAGATATAAGAGGATTTCTAGGTTTTACAAACTTTTACTATCTATTCATCAAAGACTTTACTACTATTACAGGACCCCTCAATATACTAATAGGGAAGCATTCCCCTTTTTTATAGTCTAATGACTATGAGTATGCCTTCACCTAACTGAAAGATACTTTCTACTCTACTCCTATACTACACTTATTCAATCACATCCTCCCTACTACTATTGAAGTAGATACATTAGGTTATAGCACTAGGGCTATTCTTCTCTAGGAATACCTAGATAGAATGTATCTAATAGTATACATCAGCTAAAAAATATCACTATTAGAAGTAAACTATAAAATCTATAATAAAGAAATACTTATAATTATATAAGCCCTTAAGGAATAGTGAGGAGAACTCTAGGGAACCTAGGGACCTGTCAAGGTCCTGATAGACTACTAGAACCTACTCCATTTTACAACTATATAACAACTGTTAGAATGACAAGCCAGATGGGCAACCCTACTTTCAGAGTTTGACCTGGCTTTAGAACACTACCTAGGAAAACTATCCCTACTCCTAGATATACTATCCTAACTATATATACTATAGGACATAGAAGATCCCTAACTGAAAGTATACCACTAGTAGCTACTAACCTAAGGTGAAGATAGTTTACTATATGTCTAACCTATTCATATACCCTCCCTATTAATACTATCCCTATTCTAATAAGAAAGCCTATCTACACTCTAGAACTAAGTACTATCTAAAGATATAGACTACTCCCTTACCTATACTATTATTACATCAGGATCCCTAATATAGCCTAAGAAATTAAAGAACCACTAGAGAGTATCACTATTAGAATACTCTCTAGACTCATAAGGTCACCTCTACTTTAGATCTCAACTTTAGTTACTAAATTAGGAACTACTATAAACTAAAATACTATAGGAAATATATGACTTAGTAATACTTATCTACCCTAGATAGAGAGTCATATGTTAAGAGGTCTCTAAAACCTATTTCTAGCTACACTATACCTTAGATATCCAATACTTCTACTAAAACTATAAAATATATAGTAGCACTAATGTCATTAACTAAATGAAATAAGGACTACTGAAACCTCTCCCTATTCCTAACTATATATAGTAAGACATTAGTCTAGACCTAATAGGACCTCTCCCTACTTATAAAAGAGAGGGAAAATCATATAAGTATATCATGACAATTATAGACTATCTCTCAAAGGGAATAATACTAATACTATACTATAGCCTAGATATCAAATACCTATCAATATATTTCCTTAAGTACTACTACCCTAGATATAGCCTACCCTAGAGCATTACATCAGATAGGTAGTTCACTAATATATTCTAGAAATACCTGATAATAACTCTGAAAATAAACTGATGATTGACTACTATATATCACCCCTAGACAAATAGAGCTATAGAGAGGGTGAATATAGAAATCAAAGTAAAATTATCTAAACTACTGATAGAACACCTAGACTAGCTTAACTGCCTCCTAATAGTTGAATTCACATTGAATATAGCCACTTCTTCCTCCACTGAAACATCACCCTTTGCAATGTCCTATGGTTTTGATCCAGAACCTATTCAGTTATAGCTAGAAGCAATTACCCCTCTGACACTACTACCAGACTGAAACCAGAGCCTAGTAGCACAAGCCACTAGGATAATGAAAAGTCTAGCTAACTAAGCAAAGTAGGCATAGTCTATACTAAGCACTACAAGATTAGACATAGAGGAATAAATAAACCTATATAGACAGCCCTATTACTGATTCCAACCTGGAGACTAGGTTTAGCTATCTAAGAGCACACATGCCACACAGCAAGAAGGCCTAGGCTGAAAATTGAGACCCTGCTACCAGAAGCTACAAGTCTTGGAAGAAGTGGGTTCCCACAACTACAGGTTAGACCTACATGGTGTTAGGGTTTGAAAACCCAAATAGAGTCTAAAAGACTTTTCAACCTATCTGTTGGAGAGATCTAAACACACTAGCCCTAAAAGGCTGAATAATTATTTATGTGTCCCTTTGGAATACCAATACAGCAAAGGTTAGCAGTTAATTTTAGTCTTAGTTTTAGTTCTTTCTTTTCCCCATCAGAATATATTTGTTTCTGCCAAACTTCATCCAATTTAGAGACTAGGCCCTTACAGTTATGTAGAAGACACTAGTATACTATGATAGTACCCCCCTCTCTATAGTAGAGCTCTATCAATGCCAAGAGGGTAACCAGGAGGGTTCACCTAGGGGCTAGGCTTGTCAGGGTAATAGCAGTGGTAGTTCTCCACTAGCTACTTCACATTCTCCAGGTATTCAGTAGGTTCAGTTATTAGGTCATTATAGCTAGTCTAATGAATAATATATTTCCGGTAGGGGTAGTATCTATAGCTATAGTATTCCTAGAAGGAGTCTAAGACTTCTTCAACTTTATATTTAGTTTATCTAGCTACCTTAACATAAGGTAGGGGTAGATGAACTTGTCCTAGGATCAGGTCAGAGGTATTTATTACAGGGTAGAGATGCAGAAGATGAGGAGCTAGGCTAAATGAGGAAGGCAGTCAAAGATGGCATGAAACCTGGGAGGATATGTAAAGGATATATATCCAGCAGGCATTTTAGATAGTTTCTTCCTTTCCTCCTCATCTGACAATAAAGTCATCAATCAGTAAACTTAATAGTAATTCTAAGTCCTATAATAAATTGTCAGATCTTCAAACTAAATATTGAGTGAAAAAACACCATTTTCTTTACACCTTTAGACTTATTAAGCCTTTAGATAAGAGAATTCAGAACTATAACACAGAAATCAGAAACACTATTCAGAAAATCAGCAGATCTTTGATAGTAGAAGTAGATGCTATAGTTTAGACCCTATAGTAGTCAATCATTGTCATCAGAATACCACAAACCAGAAACACCAGACAAAATAGACATTGACCAGTACTAAGAGAGTCCTAACACCCTCTAGCCACAATCCTTATAATTCCCTTCATTCAATGGGAACAAGGGGAAATATTGCATTTAGAAGTAGTATATATTAGCCACTTTAAACCTATAACATTGTATAAAGCTAGAGGATATGATCCTGGCCCTATAGATAGCCTTAGTAGAGGAGGCTAATGAAGGAGTAGGGTAGGATCTAGAGAAACTAGAGAAGAAACTAGAAGCTATGATGAAGGATATCTAGGAGATCCTAGACAAACACTTTGAGGACCCCTTCTACAGATCCTAGGCCAGTGAGAGGCTAGAGAATGTATAGTAATGTAGAAGGCTACTAGATGACTATATTATAGAGTATAGTGACCTCTTACAGTAAGTAGGAGGAGAGGACTACTATAAGGACATTAAGATCTGAGGTCTAATGAGAGGTTTAGACAATAACCTCTACAACTAAATGATTATAATACTAATATATAAGAAGCTAGTAGAGTAGATCAAGTCTCTATGTTAAGTCTCCTAGTGCCTAGAGGAAGCCTAGAGGTGGAAAAAGCTAAGAAGCTATATAACTATTTTCAACAAACCTACTAAAATCCAGTGGGGTGACCTAATAGATATTGACATTAATACTAGCAAGGTAAGAAATAGGCTAACCTAAGGACTAGGACTAGGCCTACTGACAGACAATACCTACTGAGGCAAAGTCTTGAAGTAGGTCTTGAAAGAAGAACTTCAGGCCTAGAAGGATTTAGGTGTATACTTATATTGTACTCATATAGGCTACTTGGTATAAGTATACCTAATGAAACCAGCTTAGAACCCAAATAGACTAGCTATGAGAATCAACAATCTAGAAGCATAGGTAGACCCTCTGCTAGAAGATATCTATAAGAAGGGGGGAAAAGCCTGAGCCCTATATGAAGTCATATGTAGGTGTAGAACTAGGAAGGGATAGAAGAGAGAGAGAGTTAGTTACTTACTGATCTATAGGAAAGTGTATAGAGAAATAGGATAGACTATGAGCTCCTACTAGTAGATGTCTTAGTAAATGAAAAAACAATAACAACAGGACTCATTGACCTAGGCTCTTTAGTATATAATATAGTATTAGAGTCTCTTGTAAAGTGAGCTAACCTCTGGAGAATCCCAATTGAGACATGAATAGTGAGAGGAATTTTAGGTGTATATAGCACTATTACAGAAGTGGCCCACATGTCAATTGATATAGAAGGACATCAAGAGCAGGAGGTTTTTGCCTACATTATGCTAGGAAATGAACATGATGTGATACTAGGGCTTCTATAGATAAAACAACAAGAAGTAAACTACATACCAAAGAGCAATCAACTCTTCATTGGGTCTATTAGAGGTATCTGACAGATGTATTATATCAGGCAGGGGCTCAAGAAGATTAAAGAAGATAGAAGTGACTGAACTATTGATTAGATAGACAAGTCTTGAAGAAGGGGATAACTGAGAGAAGAAAAGGGAGGAATAGGCTGTTAAACTTGTTTTATTAGATATCTAGTTGGACAGATATATGGCGGAAGTGCCAGCTATTTATGCATTTTCATCAAGTCTATCATTAGTCTGTAGTTGCAACAAAGTTTCCAAGGTCAGCAATGGTGTCATTTAATTTCCCTGAGTTAATTAATATCCTTGAGTTAATTAATTTCCCTGAGTTAATTAATTGCTCTGAGTTATTTAATTTCCCTGAGTTATTTGATTTCCTCTGAGAATCCTGCTGAGTAGGATCAAGAAATGTGGGTCAGGAAATGTGGGTCAGGAAATGTGGGTCAGAAATAGTTATCTGAGGGAAAAAGAAATATGGCCAGTAGCTGATTTGAACCAGTGTCCTTTAGGGAAACAGATAGAGCTTTAGCCATAAAGCCATTAGACTTGGTTTGAGATGTTGTTGGAAAACTGGGATGCAGATTTCATTTAAGTAATATAGTAGGATATGGACATCAAGTCCTAAACTACTGACAGAGTTGAATGAATGGGCCCAAGTGGTAGCAGCAGACATGCAGCAGAACATGGAAGTCCAAGTGAACTGACACTGCAGCCCAGCACCAATTTTTAAGCCTGGAGACAATACATAGCTAAAGATGAAGAACATGCAGATGGGCAGACCAAGTAAGAAGCTAGACTGGCTAAATGCAAAGTACAAGGTGGTTAGGCAAGTGTCTCCTTTAACCTATGAGCTAGATGTCCTAGGAAAGATCTATAAGGTTTTTCATGTTGATCTCCTCAGACCTGTAGCAAAGGACCCCTAGCCAGGCCAAGACAGAGAGGCAGAGGTGGTAGTGAAACTAATCATATCAGAAGAAGGGTATGAACTATAGGAGGTAGATGAGATTCTATGTATAGTGGGGATAGGGAATACAAGGAAGGTTTAGGTGAAATAGATAGGTTTTAGGAAACTAACTATAGAACTAATCAATGTAATCTTGGAGACTAATCTATAAGTAATGGATTGATAGGAAGCAAAATAGGGGCTGATTATGGAAAACAATAGACCTAAGGAGATCTATTTGACTAAATCAGGAAACCTATGAGTGAAATAGGTAAGGATACTAGATTCTACTTAAGAAGGTCACATATCTCAACCCAGAGAAAGAGAAATATATTACAGGGTAGAGATACAGAAGATGAGGAGCTAGGCTAAATGAGGAAGGTGGTCAAAGATAGCACAAAACCTGAGAGGACATGTAAAGGACACACATCCAGCAGGCGTTTTAGATAGTTTCTTCCTTTCCTCCTCATCTGACAATAAAGTCATCAATCAGTAAACTTAATAGCAATTCTAAGTCCCATAACAGTATTAGTATACTAGAGCTTAGACATATAGAAAATAGGATATATCCTTATAGAGGTAGATAACTTAAGTTTATAAGTATATAGGCTTATAATCTTATAGATATAGAATAGCCCTAAGTTCTTCTAGTCTAGCTTCTTCTAAGGCTAGGTAGTTTGAATTGTCTAGGCATTAAGCTAGACTTTATTATCAACTTAGAACTAGTAGGGTAGCTAGTAGTACTGATTTACCTACTCTTCATAGAAGTTTTAGGCTATTACTATTTCAGAATAAGTCAGTTCTATTACCTCTTCTATTCAGGTAGTAAAGGCAGTAGTATCTCAGGACTAGGTAGAATTAGGCAGGTTAGAGATTAGTTAAATCCTATCTAGGGTTAGAATCTATAGTTTATAAAGAAAGGGGAAATATTAGTAGTTTCAGAGTAGTATACATTACTAGAGAACTTAGCTAGTAGTAACTAATCTTCCTAATTATCTTATAGATATACTATATATATATATATAGATATTATTCTAAGACTGAATTCATTCTCTTAGTTTGACTACTAGTTTCCAGGTGGTAGGTAGAGAATAGGGTTAGTTCAATTCTCAAGGACTAAGATAGGCACCTCTAAAATTCAGTAATGAATTAAGGTCCTCAGTCTAAGATAATAGTTAATAGAAGGCTATATAACTTCTAGACATTCTTCAGGTATAGATAGGTAATGTCTTTAGTATTACAGTTGCTATAATAGGGAATTAGATATCATATCTTTATTAGATAGTCTATAATCATAAGGATAGTATTATAGCTATTACTCTTAGGTAGGTAGGTGATAAAATCAATAGATATATCATACTATACTCTCTTAGGAATTAGTAGTAGGTAGAGCAGGCCTTACTAGCTATCATAGAAGGGTATTATACAGTAGTAGGTATAGTACTAGTGAACCTACTAGGTAATATACCTTACTATACCAGGCTAGTAGTATTCTTAGGATAGGAGGTTATAGACTTTGGAATGACCTAGGTACCCTGAGACAGGAGAATCATCCTCCTAGAAGTAACTTAATCTAGGTAGATACCTTTTTCTGAGTTATCACTAGAATAGTCCCTTTATAATAAAGTGATAGAGGTCTATCAATAGTAGGAGTAGGGGCACTATGACAATGAGGCAGGGGTATTAGTAGGCTAGGGCAGGGTAGTGGAGTAGAGCTAGCAGGAGTCTAGGAGTGAGTACTATACTACTATATAGTTTTTTAAACTATAGTGATAATACTCACCCTTCTCATAATAAACTATATAATACTAGAGACAGAGGTCTATTATATCTAAGTCTAGAGTAGAGGTAGTAGTTAAGTATTAGGTAGTATCTCCTATAGCTAGGGTCAATAGTATAAGTACATAGGCTTAGGGGCCCTAGGGGGTGCCTTTAGAGAAAAGGTAGTAGTGATTTTCAAGCTCTTATAGGAACTTTATAAATTCATAGTATCCTTTACTAGTGAACACATTGTATAGGAGCATAGCCTTTAGCTCTTTACTAATAGTATTCTCAAGGAGGGTGACTAGGATAGAGTCCTCTATATCTCCCTTAAGAACTAGGTAGTGGAATTCAGTGAAAAACAAGGGGAACTCCTTATTATTCTATTAGAGAGTAAATAGTTTATAGTAGGCATAGTTATAGTGGTCAGAGTCTCTATAAGTAAGCTCAAGTAGTTCTAAGATTTCTTTATAGTCTATTATTTAGTATATACTCTTATTAATATAAGGTAGGACCTAGCTATAGGGGATACCTATTAGATAGTTATTGATATAGGCTATATAGGATTAGGGTATTAAGAACTAATCACTATTAGTAGATATCTTCTCCCTGATCTAGGAGGTGAAATAGTAGAGGTCTTTCTTATCACTATTGAACTTTATAGGATTAGCTAGTTATTTAGAGAGCTAGGTAGTATAGGCTATCATGAATTACTTAGCTGAAAAAGGGGCTAGGGCATAGATAGGAAGAGATATAGGAATAGGAGTAGGAATAGAGGCAGAAGCCTCTCCTTCTATAATAGGAAGGGCAGTAGGGGTAGTAGGGAGTAGTATAGCTAACTAGAACTAGAGTTTATTAAGAGCCCTTTATTTATTAAGATAAGCTTAGTAAAGTATATCCTAGGTCTCCTTTAACTCCTTCTACACATACTTAAGCTAGACCTATATTACTTATAGATTTATAGACTTAGTGCTTAGTATATACTTAAGGCTAATGATCTCAACCTCTTTCTTATCTATATATGAAAAGAGGGAGTAGAAGCATTTATACTAGTGCCTAGTATAGTTAGTAACCTCCTCACTAAAGCTCTCAAAGCTATCAGGTGAAGATAGGGGGTTTAGGTAGGTAGACATCTTATCAGTATCTATAGGAGGAAGTAATGTAATGTCATAGATAGGTAGGAAGGCTCTATAGGACTGACTCAATAGCTCATAGACAAGACAGGTAGGACAGGTAGACAAGGATGAGGATAGAAGGAATAGTATATTCAAGACAGTAATATATACTAGGAACAGAAGACAAGGACATTACTTAGGGAGCAATATTCAGGTAATAGAGGGAGGTTCTATCTAGTCTATATATCCATACAAGTTATAGTCAACAAGATCTACAGTAGGGTGTGAGGCTAGTAGCAGTGAGCAAGGCTCTAGTATCAAGCAGGACAGCAGTCATATAGTGTAAGGGAGTGAATCAAACTAATGGATGTATTGGCATAAGAACAGAAACAATCATTGAAGAAGTAAGAACTATCTAATACTACAGATAATGGAGGGTTCTACACTACTTTATACTGATGGAACAGGAGACTACTTCTTGCTGAAGGTCTAGACCACTATGGAGGGTTCTACACTACTTTATACTGATGGAACAGGAGACTACTTCTTGCTGAAGGTCTAGACCACCAGGGCCATTCCAGGGGACAGTTTGAGAGAGGCCTTAATGAATAGGCTGTTTCCAGTGATTATGTCCAAGACATGTTCTAATGGATAGGCTGTTTCCAGTGATTGTGTCCAAGACTGGCCCTGACAGGTAGGCTGTTTCTAGGGGATTGTGTCTAGGGAGAAGGCCCTAGGCAAAGCCTCTATGGGTTGCAGACCCTAACAACTACTTCTTGCTGAAGGTCTAGACCACTGGGGCTATTCTGGGGGACAGTCTGAGAGAGGCCTTAATGAATAGGCTGTTTCCAGTGATTGTGTCCAAGACATGTTCTAATGGATAGGCTATTTCTGGTGATTGTGTCCAAGACTGGCCCTGACAGGTAGGCCATTTCCAGGGGATCATGTCTAGGGAGAAGGCCCTAGGCAAAGCCTCTATAGGTTATAGACCCTAATATTAGCCCCTCCTACCTTTTTCTTTTCCCTAATAGGTAGGAGAGGAAGGGTGGTGAACTTCTCATTAATCAGATACTTAGATCCTTCCTTCTTTATATAAGTAAACTTCTAATACTTCTGTATCCTCTAGTGTAGATACTGGCTCCTAAGTTGCTTTCTAGTAGCCTCACCACTTGATGTAATAGCTTTCCTCTTAAGTATAGCTAGTAGAGCAGTGTCCTAAGATCTTCTCTACTTCCTATTCTAGTACACTATCTACTATTACTAGATCTAGTTCAACTAGGTATATGTCTTGTAATGGAAATAGGTCTGAACTGATGTAATGTAATCAGTTAGTATAGAATACATTATAGCCCTAGGCCCCTTGTATATCAAGCTAGTAGGTATGTGTTCCTACTAGTTCCTTGACTTAGGCCTTAGTGTATCTAGGCTATAGTTTATCACCTAGTCCTTCTTATTATTATGTATGTGAACTCTTTGAGACCTAGACCTAATCTCCTGCCTTGAAGTATTTGTATAGGAGATACTTCTAATTGCTCTACTCCTCCATAGTGACTCAGGCATTAGATAGTATAGCTTAGGCCTATATTACTATATCTTAGAGGCTCTGGAGCACCTGTATAGCCTATGCTATAGGGCTGTCATCCTTCAGGTCTAGGGATTCTAGGGACTTCAGTGTAGAGGGGTTGAGTTCTACTAGATCTAGATCATAACTATAGTACATAGTAAATACAGAGGTATTTGTCATAGAGCTAGTAGCTATATTAAGGGTGAATTCCACTAATAGTAGGTAGCTTAGCTAATCCTTATATTTATAGAGGAGCTTAGTTAGTTTCATCTTGATCTCACTATTAACTCTCTCTATAGCTCTATTTATCTATAGGTGATAAGCTATAGAGAGGTGGTATTCTACTTATAGTATAATATATAGACACCTCTAGAATACACCTATGAATTATCTATCTAATATAATTATTATAGAGAGACTATAGTAAGGATAGTAGTATTCTAAGAACTATCCTACTAGGTATAGGATATCTATAGAGTAGTATAAGATTAGGATTACTCCTTTAGAGAGGTCATCAATAAGTGTTATAATATACTAGTAAGAGTGCCTATCCTACTCTACTATAGCTAATAGGCCTACTATGTTAAGCCTAATATCCTACTATATCTGATCTAGTATAGGTAGTCCCTTTAGTAGCCCTTACTTCATCTATTGCTAAGTATTTATACTTCTATATAACTCATAGTTATAGTAAAAGCATATAGTATCTTCTATATAATATAGCTAGAAGTACTATTTAGCTAACTTAGAGACTATTATCCTTTTTCCTAGGTGAATTAATACTACTGAGTCATAGATTACCTATAGTAGTCCTATATAGAGGGGCTCTAATACTAGTACCTAAATTCAGTTATACTAGTAGAGGTGTTCCACTATATCAAGGGTATATTCTAATATAGAGACTTTCTATATACCTTTAAGGGCCTCTAGCTAGTATAGTACTCCAGTAGCTACTATGCTTTATATGAGGGAGTATATATCATTAGATTTGATAGCTTCTTCCTATAGCTTATATAGGGGGGCACTATAGAAGGGGGAGGTAGGTAACTCATTAGACACCTTGACTCACTATACTTTCATTAACCTATTTCTATCTAGCTAGAGCAGTTAGTACTTCTATACTATAATATAGGGGTCATTACTATCTTTAGGTGTATTCAAGTGGGATAGTACATTAGGGAGGGGGGATAGCTTCCCTAGTTAGTATTTGAGCTCAAGGTTATATTCTAATAGGAGTAGGGCCTATTAGACTTGCTATTCTATGAGCTAGTAGGTCTCTATAAAGTGTATAAGGTTTCAGTGATCAGTTAATATATATATAAGGTATTAGGCCCCTTTCAGTTCTCCCCTCTATTCCTTGAGAGCCCTCATGATTACTAGTAACTCTTTATCATAGATCTCATAGTTAGCTTCTACTAGTGATAACTTCTTACTGAGGTATACATATAGGAATAACTACTTACTATACTATTAAAGGAGAACAGCACCTATGCTATAACCTAATGAATCTACTTCTAGTGTCATTAGTAGATTATAGTTAAAGGTTTTCAGGATAGGGGTAGAGTAAAATATATCCTTAAGATCTTAGAAGGCTTTCTCAGCTTCTAGGGACTATATGAATAGGTTCTTCATAGTAGTTAGCTCTACTAATAGATAGGCTAGTACTGAAAAATCTTTAATGAAGATCTAGTAGAAATTCACAAAACCTATGAAGGACTAGACTTCCTTATATGTAGTAGGGACTTCCTATTCCTTCATAGCTATAACCTTTATATAGTCTATCTTAGCTCTCCCTAGTGTGAGGATATAGCCTAGGTACTTGACTTCTTAGATAGTGAATATACACTTGTTAATATCAACTATGAGACTAGTATAAACTAGTTTCTCAAGGACTTAGTTAGCCTTCTTATAGTGATCCTCTAGTGACCCTTCTGAGAAGACTAGTATATCATCTATATATACTAAGTAAAAGTCATCTAGGTACTCCTGTAATACTGAGTTTAAGAACCACTAGAACTGTACTAGTGCATTAGCTAGCCTGAATAGCATTACATTCCACTCAAAACTCCCTAGCCTAGTGTAGAATACAGTCTTCCACTTATCTCCTAGCTCAATACAGATATTGTAGAATACTAAGACTATATTGAACTTAGTGAACTATTATGCCTTATAGATTCTATATAGGGTTTCATTGAACTTAGGAAGGGGGAAATAATCCTTTTCTATATATTTGTTTAGTGCTTAGTAGTTAATATAGAAATATAAGCCTCCCCTAGGTTTCTAGACAAATAGGATAGGGGCAGTAGTAGTAGAGGTACTGATTTAGATGAATTTCTTCTTTAATAGGTTCAGGAGGGTCTAGTAGAGCATAAGTAGCTCCTTATATAACATTTTATATAGGGGGCCCTAGGGGGCCTCACTACTAGGAACTATGAGGTTGATCTTATAGTTCATTCCCTCTCTTAAAGGGGGAAGTCAGTATATATATAGGGCTTCTAGATCAAAAGCAATACAGTTATCAGGGGTCACCTATAGAGGGATCTTATCTACCTAGCTCAGGTCAACTAGTCCCTCTGTTAGGGTTTGGAAAACCAAAATAAAGTCTAGGGACTTTTTCAACCTTCCACTGAAGGATCAAGGAACCCAAGTACACTAGCCCTAAAAAGCAGAATAATTATTTGTATGCCTTGTCCTGGTATAATTATAGCAAAGGTTGACTATTATTTTAGACTTAGTTTTAGTTCCTTTTAGCCCTCATTAGAATATATTTATTTCAGCTGAACTTCATCTAATATAGAGACTAGGCCCTTATATCATATTCTGATCTCCTTCCTTTTTTTTCCTTTTACTAGTTCTAACACTTGCTTACTAGTTACTAGTTACACTAGACTATTCATACTACTGGTTATAAAATATTACTAGTTCACTAAAACACTATAGAATAAAAATTGTTATTACTCCCCCCCCCCTTTTTTTCCTTTCTTTCATTTTTTTCTTCACTAGCCTAGGTCCTACTCACACCTTGTCCATTTTCCTGAAAATATTATAGCAGACCAATAACCCCAAACCCAATAGCAACCCCTACCTCCTATGAGGGAATAAGAACTAGAGTATTAAATATAAATGTTGAATAGTACTTTCAAATTATTAAATACATAGTACAACTACCTATTGGGAGACTCAAGGTTATAAAGCTTAATGAAAATCCTAAAACTAACCTCTACTAACCTAGATGAGTTCAACATCTGGTTCAACTAGGTGAAATGTGTTTAGGAGATTGAAAAACACTACTAGTCAGATAGTGAGTTTACTACCCTTATTTACCTCAGTACAGCTGACTCAGCTTACAATTGGATTAAGTGAATTCTCAATACTAAGCTATATAACACTCCTAGGACCTGTAATGCTTTCTTCAATGAGTTAAAAAAGGCTTTCAAAGACCCTACTACCTAAGAGAAAGCTCTTGTAAAAATCCAGATGATCTACTAAGGAAAGTCAAAGATTGACAACTACATTCAAAGGTTCAAAGATCTCCTCAGCCTTACTCAAGGTGAAAATCTCTACTGTAGCTAGAAGATCCTCTAGTTCTAACAAAGCCTTAACCCTGCCCTCCACTACCTTATCTAGAATAACCTTCCTCCAATGAACTATGAAGAATACAAGAAGAAGGTAGTGCTCACCTCCCAAATACTACTATAGCAGAGGGAAGACAATAGGTTACTGACTCCCCTCCCCCCTATACTAATACCCTAGTATAACCTAGATGTAATAGATTAGGAATGTACCCACTGAGTGACCCCTAGCCAATAGATAGACTACCCTTAAGTGAAATGGGTTCCTATAGAAGTATAGGAATAATATAAATAGGATAGAAAGTGCCTTTACTATAGATTATCAAACCATTTCATCCACTAATATCCCTATAGCATTAGACTAAAGCCCTAAGAACTTAGGGTATGCTAAATAACTGCTATCCTAACACCAGAAGATAACACCCTTCTAGAAGACAATAACACATAGTTAGAAAACTAGCTTCCTCTAGTTATAGTCATAACTAGAGGAAGGTAGTGGTAGGGAATGTATTTTCTTCTTCTCCTTCTCCCCCCCCTTTCCTAACTCCTCTACTAGTTAAAGGAGCCCTTAATGTAGACATAGTAATAAACAATAACTATCCTATAGTCACACTAGTAGACATAGGTAACACTATGTCTATAATTGTATCTGAGAAACTTATGAAGAAATGTAATCTCCCCTACTCTATACTCTCCTCCCCTCTATCCTTAAAACCCTTCAATAACTAACCTACCTCTATCACTAGATAAGCTACTAAACTAGAAATAGATCTAGGTAGAATCAGAGAAGAAGTATTTATACTAGTGGTCCTAGACATCTATAGGGAAGAAATGATGATAGGTTACCTATGGCTATACCACTATAAGGTAAGCATAGACTATGTAAACCACTGCCTTATTTTTCAAAACTTCTCAATACCATAGTCATCCACTTCCTTAGAATATAGTAACCTAACTGAACTAAAAGTTACCTATATATGTAAAATTTAGAACTATGACCTCAAAGTCTTCACTACAAGTCTCTAAGACATCAACTACACCTTGGAGAAACTAGCTAAGGAGGAGGAACCCTACTCTAATGAATAGAAAGCCAAGGTCCTTAGTTGGATTACTATAGAGAACATCATAGCCTTTGACCTAGAGGCCCTCTATACATGCTATCTCCCTCCCCTCTGACCTAGGATGAACTATGAGATTAATCTAATAGTTCTAGATTCAGAAGTACCTTAGGGGCCACTGTATAGCCTCTCCTATAATGAATTGATTGTCCTCTAGAAAACACTACTCAATCTCCTCAACAAAAAGTTCATCTGGATAAGCAGCTCTATAGCAGCAGCCCTGATATTGTTTGTCAAAAAGCCAGGTGGTGGATTGAGGTTTTATATAGACTACTAGTTACTTAACAAGATAATGAAAAAAGACTATTACCCCCTACTAAACTTTAGAGAAACCCTCTAATAGGTCAGTCAAGTGAAATGGTTTACAAAGCTTGATATAGTCACTGTATTCCACAATATCTAGATTGAACCTAGACATGAATAGAAAACAGCCTTCTACACCTGTTTAGGCTCCTTTGAGTGGAATGTCATGCCATTTAGCCTGTCTAATGCTCCTACCTAGTTCTAATATTTCCTAAATATAGTTTTACAAGAATACCTAGATGTATTCTACTCTACCTATATTAATGACATTTTAGTCTTCACTAATAGAACCCTAGAAGAGCACTATGAACAAGTGAACAAGGTTCTATCCAAACTAGTTAGAGTAGGACTGACTATAGACATTGATAAGTGTGAGTTCATAGCAAAGGAAGTTAAATACTTAGGATACATTATCTAGCTAGGAAAGACAACTATAGATCCTACAAAGGTCTAGGTAGTAAAAGAATAGCCTACCCCAAAGAATAAGAAGGACATTAGAGGATTTCTAGGTTTTACAAACTTCTACCACCTATTCATCAAAGACTTCACCACTATTACAGGACCCCTCAACACCCTGACTAGAAAACATTCCCCTTTCCTTTAGTCAGATAACTATGAGCAGTCCTTCTGCCAACTGAAGGATGCCTTCTGCTCTATACCAATATTATACCTTTTTAACTATAATCTCCCTACTACTATTGAAGCAGATACATCAGGTTATAGCACTAGTACTATCCTCCTCTAAGAACACTAAGATAGAATGTACCTAACTGTATATATTAGTTAAAAAATATTATTATCTAAAGCTAACTATGAGATCTATAATAAAGAAATACTTGTAATTGTAAGAGCTCTCAAAGAATAGAGAGGAGAACTCTAAGGAGCCTAAGGCCCTGTCAAGGTCTTAATAGACCACTAAAACCTTCTCCACTTCACAACTACATAGCAACTGTCAGAACAACAGGCCAGATAGGTAAATCTACTATTAGAGTTCAACCTAGTTTTAGAACACTATCCAGGAAAATTATCTCCCCTCCCTAATACATTGTCCTGACTATACATACCACTAAATACAGAGGACCCCTGACTGAAAGCATACCACTAGTAGCTACTGACTCTAGGTGAAGGAGGCACACTATATATCTACCTAGTCTATACACCCTCCCTAGTGATACTATCTCCCTTCTAATAAGTAAACTTGATAATACTCTAGAACTAGGCACTATCTGAAGACTTAGACTATACACTCACCTATACTATTATCACATTAGGATCCCTAACCTAGCTAGAGAGCTTGAAGAACTACTAGAGAGTGTCATTGTTAGAATACTCCCTGGACTCAGAAGGCTGCCTCTGTTTCAGGTCTTGACTTTAGATACTAAACTAGGAACCACTATGAACTAAGATACTATAGGAAATATATGACTCAGCAATACTCATCTACCTAGGATAAAGGGTTATGTGTTAAGAGGTCTCTAAAACCTATTTCTAGCTATACTACACTTCAGATGTTAAACAGTTCTACTGAAACTATGAAATATATAGTAGTACTAATGTCATATAACAAATGAAACAAGGGCTACTAAAACCTCTCCCTATCCCTAGCTACACCTGGTAAGATATTGGCCTAGACCTAATAGGCCCCCTCCCTACTTGTAAAAGGGATGGAAAATCATATAAACATGTTATAACAATTGTAGACCACCTCTTAAAAGGAATAATACTAATACTATGCTATAGCCTAGATATCAAATACCTATCAATACATTTCCTTGAGTGTTACTACCCTAGACATAGCCTACCCTAAAGTATTACATCTAATAGATAGTTTACTAACATATTCTAGAAGTACCTGACAATGACTCTGAAGATAAACTAATGATTGACTACTACATATCACCTATAGTCAAATAGAGCTATAGAAAGGGTGAATGCTGAAATCAAGGTGAAATTGTCAAAACTACTAATAGAATGTTTAGACTAGCTCAACTGTCTCCCTATAGTTGAATTTGCTTTGAATATAGCTACCTCCTCCTCTATAGAAACATCCCCCTTTACAATAGTCTATAGCTTTGACCTAGAACCTATCTAACTATAGCTAGAAGCAATTGCCCCCTTGATACTACTACTAGACTAAAACTAGAGCCTAGTGGCATAAGCCACTAGAATAATGAAAAGTCTAGCTGACTAAATAAAGTAGGTACATTCTACACTAAGTATAGCAAGGACAGACATAGAGAATCATATAAACCTACATAGGTAGCCCTATTACTGATTTCAACCTAGTGACTGGGTTTAGCTGTCTAAGAGCACTTATACTATATAGTAAGAAGGCCTAGGCTGAAAACTGAGACCCTGCTATCAGAAGCTACAAGTCTTGGAGGAAGTGAGTTCCCACAACTACAGGTTAGACCTATAAGGAGCTAGAGGCTATGATATTTTTCACACAGACAGGTTGAGGCATTTCCCTAATGATACTTTCCCATCATAGGACACCTATTCTATAGACAATACACTAGGCCTAGTTGTAATTAATAGGGTTGAGGAATGGGAAGTGGAAAATATAATCCAGGAATGACTAGCTAATAACAATAGGGAAGCTCAGTACCTAGTGAAGTAGGTGGGTTTCCCTAAGCTAACTTAGGAGCCAAAGGAAGCCCTGGAAGACACAATTGCACTGGAGAGATAGTTAGAAAGGAAAGGAGGCTGATGTTAGGGTTTGGAAAACCAAAATAAAGTCTAAGGACTTTTTCAACCTTCCACTGAAGGATCAAGGAACCCAAGCACACTAGCCCTAAAAAGCAGAATAATTATTTGTGTGCCTTGTCCTGGTATAATTACAGCAAAGGTTGACCATTATTTTAGACTTAGTTTTAGTTCCTTTTGGCCCTCATCAGAATATATTTGTTTCAGCCAAACTTCATCCAATATAGAGACTAGGCCCTTACACCCTCCTCCTTAGCTAACTTATAAAGGGCTAGGTTAATATCTTTAAGGGATACTATAAATACTAGCAGGTATTCTAGGGTTTCCTATTACACTATAGCTTATATACTACTCTATACCTATGATATATAGATCTCTCAGGGTCTCCTAGGTACCTTGGCCTAGGAGGAGTAGGGAATAGAGAAGTAGGGGAAAATCAGTCAGTCATACTTATAGTCAATTATAGCTAAGTGCACTTTACACTATAGGTAGCTAATAAGGATTTCATCCTATTTTATATTTAGAATAACTAGTGCTGAAACCTATTCCTCTAGTCCACTAATATCTATAAGGAAGTATATGACTTCTATTACTATTGAGGTAGGTTAGTCATTAAATAAGGCTAGATAGATTAGGGTGATGAGTATAGATCTATATAGGTCAAGCTATTTATATAAATAATCAGGTATAATAATAGAGGTTATATTTCCTAAGTCTACTAAAGTAGTAGTTAGATAGAATCTATTAACTACTATGTCTACTTCTAAGGAACCTCTAACCTCTACATTCTCATAATGTATTAGTAGCTTTTCTAGTAGTATCTCTTTCCTCTAAAGGCAACTATCTATAGAGGGTACTCTTTTCCTAGGGTCCTAGCCTATAGGCTAGGTGACTCATCTTCTGAATCTTTAGTATTAGAGTCTATGACTAAAGGGGGCTAGGCTATTATATAGGATACCTAGGCCTTTCTTTCTAATAGGTGAATAAGGGGGGCATAGGGGCAGCTACTAATAGTATATCCTAAGGCCCTATAGTGGAAACACAGTCTATCCTAGTAGTATTAGGTAAGGACCTCATCTAAGACCTAGACTACTCTTTAGTATTGACCTTTAGAGTTATATACTATATATATCTATATCTAGTCTATATAGTCTTCTCCTTTAGTAGTTATAGGAGGCTCCCTAGGGGCTGGTAGGACCCTCTATAATAGGCTAGGGTGAGAAGATAATACTAGGGCTATATAATAGGCTTTATACTAGTCAACTACCTATATCTCTTACTAAAGCTCTTAAACCTATAGTACCTATATATTATATTCCTTAGGTAAAATTACAAAATAGAAGTATAAGATATCTATAATCTTTAGGGAGATAGAAGACTTCAAGAGTTTAATCTTTTGAAAATCAGTAAACCTATTATAACCTGAGAGGTATAAAAGTTCTTCAAACTACTATAGGTAGGTATTAAATGACTTATTTCCTTAGTAGAGTTAATATAGAGTGTAGTAGGTAAGGCCTACTACTATTAGGTCATAGTATTTAGTATATATTATTTCTAGGAAAGATTCTCCTAAGAGGAGGTTAGCTATATCTAGGCATTAGACCTATACTATAGTATAATAGGTAATAGGTCCCTTGACTTTATTAATTACTATAGTAATGAATTCCTTATCAGTGTTTGGGAATTCCTTATCAACCTCCTACTTCATCTAGAGGTATTAGTAGTACATCAGGAAATCCTTAAGATCTCCTTTAAATATAGGAGCCTCTATCTTAGGGCAGTGTGAGGTACTCCCTATTATCCTCTATATAGGTAGTCCTAAGAGGTGCTTGAATTATATGAATAACTATCCTTTAGCCTCAACCACAGCCTAGAGCTATATAATGTAGTAGAGGTAGTTTACATAGGCTTCTACTACTTCATTTACTAATTTTAGGTCAGTAGTATAAGCTTCTATTAGGGGGTCTATTTCTATAGAAGAAGCCTAAGGGGTATTCTCTAGTACTTAGGGGTTTATTGTGGTATAGGTTCTATAGGTTCTATATCTTCTATGAGTTCCATGTCTTCTATGAGTTCTATATCTTCTATAGGTTCTATGTCTTCTATGAATTCTATATCTTTTATTTCATAAGTACATTCCTTGTAGTACTAGTGTCACTCAAACAGTAAGAGGAACAATTGTGATATAAGGGAGTGAATCAAACTAATAGATATATTGGCATAAGAACAGAAACAATTATTAAAGAAGTAAGAACTATCTAATACTACAGATGATAGAGGGTTCTACACTACTTTATACTGATGGAACAGGAGACTACTTCTTGCTAAAGGTCTAGACCACTAGGGCTATTCCAGGGGACAGTCTAAGAGAGGCCTTAATAAATAGGCTGTTTCCAGTGATTACATCCAAGACATGTTCTAATGGATAGGCTGTTTCCAGTGATTGTGTCCAAGACTGGCCCTGACAGGTAGGCTGTTTCCAGGGGATTGTGTCTAGGGAGAAGGCCCTAGGCAAAGCCTCTATGGGTTGCAGACCCTAACAACTACTTCTTGCTGAAGGTCTAGACCACTAGGGCCATTCTGGGGGACAGTCTGAGAGAGGCCTTAATGAATAGGCTGTTTCCAGTGATTGCATCCAAGACATGTTCTAATGGATAGGCTGTTTCCAGTGATTGTGTCCAAGACTGGCCCTGACAGGTAGGCTGTTTCCAGGGGATCATGTCTAGGGAGAAGGCCCTAGGCAAAGCCTCTATAGGTTGCAGACCCTAACATATAGGGAATGCTAAAGTAGTGTGGAAACAGTGGTCATACAGAAACAGTAGTCATGTAGACAATAGTATCATACCATGACAGACAGTGGTCATACAGAGGACACTAGTGTACTGTTGTATCATACAGGAACACTAGTGTACTGTGACAGTTATGTGGAAGACACTAGTGTACCATGACAAGTATAGTGAGGTATGTCACCTACTAGGTTCAATAGTACTATACCTGCCACTATATAATACCCTTCTATAATAGCTAGAAAGGCCTACTTCATCTACTACCTATTCTAGAAAGGGTATAGTGTGATATATCAGTTGATTTTATCACTTACCTACCTAAGAGTAATAGCTATAATACTATTCTTATAGTTATTGATCACCTAATAAAGATATACTACCTGATTTCTTATCATGGTAGCTATAATACTGAAGACACTACTTACCTATACCTGAAGAATGTCTAGATGCTATATAGCCTCCTATCAATAATTATCTTAGACTAAGGACCCTAATTCATTACTGAATTTTAGAGGTGCCTATCCTAGTCCTTGAAAATTAAACCTATACTATCCTCTACTCACTACCCTAAAACTAATAGTCAAACTGAAAGAATAAATTCAGTCTTAGAATAATATCTATATATATATATAGTATATCTATAAGATGATTAGGAAGATTAGTTACTACTAGCTAAATTCTCTAGCAATATATACTACTCTAAAACTACTAACATTTCCCTATTCTTTATAAACTATGGATTTCAACCCTAGATAGGATTTGAACTAATCTCTGACCTACCTAATTCCACCTAGTCCTAAGATACTACTGCCTTTACTACTTAAATAGAGGAGATTATAGAACTGACCTATTCTAAAATAGCAATAGCCCAAAACTTCTATAAAGAGTAGACAAACCAGTACCACTAACCACCCTGCTAGTTCTGAGTTAATAATAATATCTAGCTTAATACCTAAATAATTCAAACTGCCTAGCCCTAAAAGAAGCTTGACTAGAAGAACTTAGGACTATTCTACATCTATAAGATCATAAGCCTATATACTTATAAACTTAAATTGCCTTCCTCTATAAGGATACATCCTATCTTTCACATGTCTAAGCTCTAATACACTGATACCTCTGACCTAATCCCTAGACAAGTCTATCCACCCCTACCTCACATTGAAGTAGCTGGACAAACTGAGTATGAGGTTGAAGAAGTCCTGGATTCCTTCTAGGAATGCCAGGGCTGTGGACACCACCCATGCCTGAAATATGTTATCTATTGGACCAGTTATGACAATCCAATGACTGAACCAGCTGAGTACTTGAAGAATGCTGTTGCTAGTGCTTATCATTGATTGCTCAATGAAAATACTGTAAAGCATTTTATTTAGAAAAATCTAAAGAAGAAAGAAAAAAGAGAAGAAGAAGAAGAAATCTAAAACTAAGTGCCTTTTATCCTATTCATATTCCTTACTTCCATCCAATAGAGTTTTCTCTGAGCCATTTATCTATGCACTCCTTGCTATATGACCTTTATCAAATGTAGGCACATAGCCTGCAACAGACTATCTCTGAACCTGCTTATACAAACATCTGTAAGCTAACCCATGACAAACATAGTTACACAGGGCCATAGTGGTAGACAAGGTCACACAAGGCCATTGCAGTGGACAAGGTAGCACAAGGCTACAGTAGTAGACACAGTAACACAGGGCCATCAGCAGTGTAGCACAAGGCTATGGCAGCAGTCAGGGCTGGAGGCACTAGTGTACTATGACAAAGGCTAACTTCTTTCCAGCCTTTTGCATAGCCTATAAGGCTATGATGTCCAGCAGTAATGATATTTGAGGTCTTTGAGGGCTCTAATTTCTCCATTGAATATGATATCAAAGCTCAATGTGTAACATTGATTGAGGAAGCCAGCTTCCCCAACCCCCAGGTTTCCAAAACACTAAAGGTAGTGCTAGAAGCTAGTTCTCAATCTGAGTACATACCTTGGAAAGTCAGCCATAAGGTATCAGAATAGCTCCCCAGTATCAATTGCTGGGGAATTTAAGTCACTTTTGAAGAGAATTGAGGCAGTGATATATCAGAACACCCTGTTAAAGTCCAAGGTTCAGATTTGTTGCCAGTGCTAGACAATGATGTCTCAAGGACTATACCTTAAAGTGATTTATTCTTAAAGAAACTAAGGAGAGAAGGGAAAGAAGAAAAGAACTAAAGACTAGAGTATTCCTCCCTTTAAGTACTGTGATGATTTGCTGAGGACATGTCTCCCTTTCATGTGATCCTTTCCTATACCCTTGCTTGATCTTCTCATAGGCGCCCAGCCTATAACAATATTCTTCAATATGCAAATGAGGCTCTTAGCAAGCAGTGTAGAGCAAAAAGCCCCAGCTAGAATAGATAAAAGATGGCTCTAAATGATAGAAAGCAAGAGATTGATCAGAAGACATTGGTAGTTAGGTGATGGTGGAATTATCAAGAAGTGGTCAGGGAAGATTAAGGCTGGTGAGTGCAAGGTGGTTTGAAACTTGTGGTAAGGCTAGTCATAATTCAAGAACATACTAGTTTGTTATTGAGATATCTGCAGAAAAGAATAGTAGCTAGCTTCAATTAAATGCTGTATTGTGTTTTGATGCTATGATCTGTCTTAAGGGTCGATATCTTTGGTGGACTTGCCTATCACACACATTATCTAGCATCCCATTTACTTCCCCTGCATCATATGTCATGTACTCAACTATAGTACCCAGCCAGCATTGTCAACAACTACAGTAGCATTAGTAACATGACTTTAGTTGTTGAAAACATCTCATTGATGGGACAGACAATGGCAAAAGCCACTACCTTTCTTGCTCCTCAGTTCCATCTTTTACACAAACACAGCAAGCTGCCAAATAAAAACTAGCTTTGAGCTGATAGTGAATCTGTATCAAAAGGGTCATCTATTTCTGAATTGTTAATGAAGAGAGAGAGAGAGAAGAACTGTATTAATACATCTTATATTCTATCTTTCAGGTCCATATACTGTTGTTTAGCAGCAATACAACAACACGTTCCAGCTAGCAGCAGCTAGCTGATGTCACCTTCCAGTACAACTCCCATCCAGTCAGCTCTCTTGTGTTTTTGGTCTGCAGTGACTGTGTGTATACTAGTCTCCAGCTTTCAGTAAGAGTGAACCCTGACAAGGTATAGGATTTGTCCTTCCATATACATGGCTGTTCCTATACAGTGTTCTTTTTCCTTTTTTACTCCCTTGGCCCCTTCTTATGAAGCCCTTGATATCTTCTGATCCTGCAAAATTGCTGCATACCCCATCTCTCTCTTTGCCCTCTTCCCTCTCACCCTTGTTCAGCTGCCTCCCAAATTGGCTACATCATCCTGTGATCCCCAGAATGCTATAGGCATTTCTGTATAGCTAGTGAGGGTAGCAGCCTAGCTCTCCACATGGCTTGAGGGGGATGTCTCAGCAAGACCTGGACAACTAAGCACCAGCTCCAGCCATTATTTGTCCTAGATGAACACAAGGCTGCAGCATAACTTGCTAGTGACATGGCTTATTGATTTGTGTTTTTCAAAAGCTTTTCTACAAACTATTGGCTCTATAGTCTCAGCAAAGCCTCACATGTTCAATAGTGGCCTCATCATTTTTGAAAAAGAGGAAAACTAATCATGCCATAGTGAAGGTCTTGTAAGGAGGATATGTTGTAGCAAGACTTAAAGTTAATGGCAACATAATGTACACAATAAGCAGGCGCACCAACCAAGCGAGTGCTCTGCTATCAGCTATTTGTTATCCAAAAAGCATGCCACAATCAAAACATGTGGTCAGTATGCTTTTCACTCTTTGGGCCCTTCAAAATAACCTGGAATTAGATATTGCACCTTCTGTAAAGTTAAACCAGGTGTGTTACTGTGCCATTTGCCACTGATGAGATAGCATTGAATCTCAGTGTGGAAAGGTGAAATACATATAGCCTAGAAACTAGGAATAGGTCATAGCCATTCAGGCAATCAATGCTAGAGGCTTGACAGTCATACTATTCATCATGGTTATTGGCTAGTATCACCTCACTAGCTAGTAATGAAAAGGAATAAAAAGGCAAGCTGCCATGGGATTAGGATATTGCTATAACTCACAATAGCTGGACTGGCAATAATATAGATCTCAAGTCACTCAAGCACTTCTATCACTATACAAGGCCCTAACCAACCAGTCGCCATTGTCTTCTTATCTTCGATGAGCATGAAAGTCACTACTCAGTTGACTTGTGAAGACAATGCATCATCGCGCTATAAATGCCAGCCCATTCATTTCACCTACTTCAGCCTTTTAATTTCAGGTGCTCTGGACCGCTCAAGAAGGCCTATAGTTGAGAAATCAAGCATCTAATCAGGTGCTCTATAACTCATACTTCCAAGACTAACTTCTTTCCAGCTTTTTATACTACCTACTAAGTGGCTACGACAGAAAGTGATATCAGGGAGGTTTTAGAGGGGCCAGGCTTGCTCCATTGAATGTAAAAAGAGTGATATTGAAGCTCAATGTTCAGCTGCAGACTCCAGCACTGATCAATGACATTGGTCTCCCTGGCCATTAGGTGTCTAAGACAGCAAAGACAGTGCTAAAAGCCAGCTCTCAACATGAATACCTCGAAAGCCAGGTTAGAAAGCATCAATTATTCAGGTGCTTAGGTCAATAATGGGTCAGAACGCCCTGTTGAAGTCTGAGGCTTGGACCCTTCAACAAACAAACAAGATTACTCACAACCACTGTAGAGGAAATAAAACTCAGTTACAGAATGGAGGGACAATAGCTGTTGATGAGGGAGGAAGTGGGATTTATCAGAAAGATGTTGATACACAGGTGATGGTGGAATTATCAAGGAGTGGTCAGGGAAGATCTGGGCTGGCGAGGGCAAGGCAATGTGGAACTTGTGGTAAGGCTGGTCATAACTCAAGAACATGCCTGGCTGTTGTTGAGATATCTAGGGAAAAGAATAGCGGCTAGCTTCCATTAAATGCTGTCTTGTATTGTTATGCCATGATCTGTCTTAAGGGACAATATTCTTGGCGCAATCTGCCTTGCCAAAGTTTAGAAAGACGCACAGCACACCTAGTAAAAGAATTAAGCATACTACACCAGCCTATAGCTCTGCCCTCATATGATAAAGCCCGTGATCTCCCAGCCGACAAAACGATACAAACTCTTCTGCTACTGCTGCTGCGCTGAGTGAAAAAGCAATGTAGAAAATAAAAAATGCCGCCGCTGCCGCCATCCCACGACCTAGTTAGACTGTCGCCCTTTAGGTGATGGTTTGCTCGAAGCAAATTTGAGACGAAAATAAGCAATCGGCAAGGTTTAAGAAACAGTTTGCTGTAAGCACCGCTAGGGCCTACGTCTTGTAGTCCTGATAATCATCTCTTCGTTTTGTTTTGTCGTGTTGTAAGCTTTTACTGCTCATCCGCCCATTCCCACACATATAATACAGGAAGTCAGCAATGTAGAAGCCTAGCCAATTGTGAGCTTCGAAATGGCATATTCCGGCCTTGAGCAAATATTTATTCCCGTCCCTTCGACCGATTTATTCCTCGATTCGTCCGGATCCAAAGTTCAAGTCGTCTCACCGTGTTCGTTTTTGTGAAGTTGTGTTCCACCAGTTAGTTGCACAGCACACAAAGTGTGTCTGCATGCCCTTGTTTCTGTTTGATGCCAGCCCTTGAAACCCTTTTCACAAACCCCAACCCTAGTCCGAGCGCGCGTTCTTATCGATTTTTTTTCCAAGTCTCACACAATTTAGGTTAGAGTCATAGTTTGGGCTAATAGGAAATGACTGTTAGCGTCATTATGGATTGTATGGAGGGGCAATTTCGGGTGTGCGCCATAGTTTTAAGGATGATGACTCTTACTTTTGCGCAACTGCTATTTTGAAAGTTTGAAGCAGCACTCGAGACATTGGAAGTATTGAGACAACTTGCAGCTCTCTTTTCGCCCTGACTCTCTTCTCTTATTTTTCCCATCTGCGTTTAGTCTTGCATCAAGTTTGCCACTTGCCATTTCGGAATCTAGTGAGTGCATCAAGAAATAGGCGAAGCATCTCGCAACACCAAAACCGAAGTGAGTAGTCAAGATGAATTCCCTCCCTTTTAACTATCTTATAATCTTGCTGTCCGCTTTTTTTCTTGCTCAACTTTTATCCTATCAAGTAAAAAGAAACAAAAATAAGTTGGTAAACTGCCATTATCTCGTTCCAATTTAAACTCTTCTTCTGGGCTTAATACGATAGACAACGCCCTACTCAATTTTTCAAGCAAAAGTCTTTTCTCATTTTGTGTCTAACACTCGGTTTTCCTCAACTTTTAGTGCTTGGCTGGAGTGTATCATCAATTGATTGCTGGCATCTTGATCACGCTCTTTACTCTTTCGTGACGATTCCCTTTTCGTCGTACTTCCATTTTATCGCCAACTTTTCTAAAGCCGCTCCTTGATTGACTCTACCTGCACCGATGAGTGACTCACAGGGCTCGGCCCCTACCCGGATCCCTATTTTGGGAGAAGAAAATATCATTATCGACAGCGGGCTGTGGCTTGATTTCGTTCCGCAGGAACTACTCGACAACATCCCAGGCTCGACGTATGTCCTAATCACGGATACCAACCTGTACGACACCTATGTTCCCTCGTTCAAGTCTGTTTTTGAGAAGCTTGCTGCAGCCAAGGCAGATGTCCCTCGTCTGCTTACATACGCCATCCCACCTGGCGAAGTGTCGAAAAGCCGAGAGACCAAGGCCGAGATTGAGGACTGGATGTTAGAACAGCAATGTACTCGTGATACCGTGGTGATTGCCCTTGGCGGTGGTGTCATCGGTGACATGATTGGCTATGTCTCTGCTACTTTCATGCGCGGTGTTCGTTTTGTACAAGTCCCAACCACTCTCCTGGCCATGGTTGACTCGTCCATTGGTGGCAAGACCGCTATTGACACGCCCACGGGAAAAAATCTGATTGGGTCGTTTTGGCAACCACAGCGTATTTTCATTGACCTTAAATTCCTCGAGACGCTTCCTGAGCGAGAGTTTATCAATGGCATGGCTGAGGTCATTAAGACTGCTGCTATCTGGGATGAAGGTGAATTCGCCGCATTGGAGCAAAACGCACCGAGCATTCTTTCCGCTGTTAAAACAAAGCCTAGCACTTCCAACGGCTTGTCTAATCGCCTCACAGAAATCTTACCCATCCTCAAGCGTATTGTAGTTGGATCGGCTCGCATTAAAGCTTCTGTTGTCTCCAGCGATGAAAAAGAGTCTGGCCTGCGCAATCTACTCAACTTTGGACACTCCATCGGCCATGCAATTGAGGCTCTCCTTACCCCTCAGTTACTCCATGGCGAAGCTGTGGCCATTGGCATGGTCAAAGAAGCCGAACTATCACGATACCTCGGCATTCTAAGTCCTGGCGCTGTAGCACGCCTGTCCAAATGCATTGCCAGCTACGATCTCCCCATTTCAATTTTCGACAAGCGTGTTGTTAAGCGCACCGCTGGCAAGAAATGCCCCGTCGATATTCTGATGAGCAAAATGGCTGTCGATAAGAAGAATGTCGGCACGGCTAAAAAGATTGTACTTCTCAAAGCTATTGGTAAAACATTCGAAGAAAAAGCTACCACCGTAGATGACAAAGCCATCCGTGTTGTTATTTCACCAGCTGTTGTCTCTACTCCTGGCACTGTTCCCAAGGACCTTAGCGTTACTGTCACCCCACCAGGCTCTAAGAGTATTTCTAATCGCGCCCTAGTTCTGGCGGCCTTAGGTACTGGCTCTTGTCGTATCAAGAATCTCTTACACTCAGATGATGTTGAGTTCATGCTTACCGCCCTTTCCCAGCTTGGCGGCGCTACATATTCGTGGGAGGAGGCCGGCGAGGTTCTTGTGATTAACGGGAAAGGTGGCCAACTCAACGCCTGCGCTGAACCTCTATATCTTGGTAACGCCGGTACCGCCTCTCGCTTTCTGACTACTGTCGTTGCTCTATGCAAGCCTGGTGAAGGAATCTCATCTACTATCCTTACAGGCAACGCTCGCATGCAGCAGCGTCCCATCGGTCCTCTTGTAGATGCTCTAAAGTCCAATGGGCTTTCTATCCAGTACCTTGGCCCCAATCTCAGTCTCCCCTTGAAAATTGATGCCGCCGGTGGTTTTTCTGGCGGTCTGATTGAACTAGCTGCGACCATTTCGTCACAGTATGTCTCATCTATTTTGATGGCTGCACCATATGCTAAGGAGCCCGTCACCTTACGTCTTGTGGGTGGCAAGCCTATTTCGCAACTCTACATTGATATGACAATTTCCATGATGAAGTCCTTTGGCATTAACGTTGAGCGGTCAACTACGGAAGAAAACACATATCATATTCCAAAAGGCATATACAAGAATCCTGCGGAATATGTTATTGAGAGTGACGCTAGCTCTGCCACTTATCCCTTGGCTGTTGCTGCTATTACTGGCACAACTTGCACTGTTCCCAACATTGGTTTCAGCTCTCTCCAAGGTGATGCTCGCTTCGCAACAGAAGTGCTGAAGCCCATGGGCTGTGTGGTTGACCAAACAGCCACATCAACTACTGTCACTGGTCCTCCCATTGGCTCTTTGAAAGCCATCCCCCATGTTGACATGGAGCCTATGACGGATGCTTTCTTGACTGCCTGTGTGCTCGGTGCTGTTGCAGATGGCACTACTACTATCACTGGAATTGCCAACCAGCGTGTTAAAGAGTGCGATCGCATTGGAGCTATGCGCACTCAGCTAGCCAAGTTTGATGTCACATGTGTTGAGTTGGATGATGGTATTCAAGTCATTGGCCGCCCGCTCGACAAAATCAAGACACCCGAGTCCAATGTCTATTGCTACGATGATCACCGCGTGGCCATGAGCTTTAGCGTTCTTTCTCTTGTGGCCCCTAAGCCCGTCCTTATTCTAGAGCGAGAATGTACTGGAAAGACGTGGCCTGGATGGTGGGATATCTTATCTACCTCATTTGGTGGATCCCTAGATGGCGCCGATGTTGTTCCTGACCACAGTGCGCCAGCTTCTAGCAGTGAAGAAAAAAAGAAGTCGATTGCAGGTACCAAAGCATCTGATACCCGCTCGGTTTTCATGGTTGGCATGCGTGGAGCTGGGAAGTCGACCGCAGGTAGCTGGGCTGCCGGTCTTCTAGGCTTAAAGTACATTGATCTTGACCGTGAATTGGAGCGCCGTTCTGGAAAGACTGTGCGTGAAATTATACACGGTTCTGAGGGCTGGGAAGGCTTCCGTACTGCGGAATTGGCGCTTCTAAAGGATGTCATCACCAATCAGAACACCGGATATGTATTTTCGTGTGGTGGTGGCATTGTTGAAGCCCCTGAGGCACGCAAGATGCTCGGTGATTATCGCAAAGCTGGTGGCCGTGTGATCCTTGTGCATCGCAACATCGACCATGTGGTAAAATACCTTAATTCAGACAGCACTCGCCCGTCCTTTGGTCAAGATGTGCGTGAGGTTTATCTCCGCCGAAAACCCTGGTACCGCGAGTGCAGCAGCCACGCCTACATGAGTCCATATGTTCACGAGAGCGAAGTTTCTCACTCAGCGCCTCCTCCCGACTTCCGGGCTTTTGTGGCTGCCGTCTTCGATCAAGAGCACCATTTAGACCGTATTTGCCATGCCAAGCAAAGCTTCTTTGTGTCTCTAACATTCCCAGAGATAGGCCCTGTAGCAAAAATCATCCCACAGGTTGTTGTTGGCTCTGACGCCATTGAGCTGAGAGTTGACCTTTTAGCAAATTTGCATCGTGAGTCTGTTGCTCATCAAGTCTCTCTGCTCCGTTCATTAGCCCCCTTACCGATAGTTTTCACTTTGCGCACTGTCTCTCAAGGCGGCATGTTCCCAGATGATAACTTCGAAAAGGCTCTTGAGCTTTACACCCTAGCTACTCGTATCGGAGCCGAGTACATCGATCTAGAAATGACAATGCCTGTGGAAATCCTCAATGCTATCTCAGAGGCGAAGGGGCGTTCCCGCATTATTGCGTCTCACCACGATCCCAACGGAACTCTGTCATGGAAAAATGGCTCTTGGATTCCCTTCTACAACAAGGCTCTGCAATATGGTGACATCATCAAGCTTGTTGGTGTAGCAAAAACCTTGGAAGACAACTTTTCCCTAGCATCGTTCAAGGCTCGGATGCTGGCTGCCCATCATGTTCCCATGATTGCACTGAACATGGGGCCTCACGGTAAGCTGAGTCGTGTTCTCAACGGCTTCCTAACGCCAGTATCACATGCTGCTCTGCCCTTCAAGGCAGCTCCTGGGCAGTTATCAGCTGTTGAAATTCGCACGGCCTTGTCGCTTCTTGGCGAGATTGAAAAGAAGCAATTTTACCTTTTCGGAAAGCCTATCTCGGCGTCACGCTCTCCTGCCCTTCATAACACTCTGTTTGGGATGTCTGGTTTGCCGCATCATTACTCAACCTTTGAGACCGACAATGTCACCGATGTCAAAGACTTGATTAGGTCACCCGATTTTGGAGGTGCCTCAGTCACGATCCCACTCAAGATCGATATTGTGGACCTCATCGATGAGGTTTCCGACGCCGCCAAGGCCCTTGGAGCCGTCAACACTATTGTCCCATTGCCGAATCCCAATTTAAATGACGGCAAACCTTCCCCTCGTCTTATCGGTGACAACACTGACTGGAAGGGCATCGTTTATACTTTGAAGAGCGCTGGCATTGAAAAACTTCGAGACTTGGATGCTGACCCTCGTCCTGCCGTTGTTGTCGGCTCTGGTGGTACTAGTCGTGCAGCTATATATGCCTTCATGGACATGGGTTTCTCTCCCATTTATGTTGTCGCCCGTAACGCCAAGGCCATGGAAGGCTTGTCTCAAACCTTTGGTCCTAGTTGTGATATTAGATTCCTGTGCTCAGTTGCCGATTCTGAAAAGATTTTATCAAACCCTCCAGCTGCCATGGTCAGCACTATTCCTGCCGATCGTCCTATCGATGCTGGTATGCGAGAGGTTCTTGTCACTCTCCTACAGTCTAGTTTCGATTCTGCGTATCCTCGGGTCCTCCTAGACATGGCTTACAAGCCTCTTCAAACTCCTTTGATGCAAATGGCAGAGGACTCTTCCGAAAAATGGGTTACTATCAACGGCCTAGAAGTGCTCATTTCCCAGGGGTGGTACCAGGTACGTCGCAGGTTTTTGAAACTGCTTACTCTTATTCTATATAGGCTATCACTAACGCTTATTCTAGTTCCAACTGTGGACCGATATTACACCCTTGTTCAGTGATGCTCGTAAGGCTGTTATGGGGGAGTCTGGTTCATCTATCTCCTTGCCTTCGACGATCTAAAATACAAGCATAAAAATGGTGGAGGTGGAAAAAAGAAATGTGGTGAATTTATTTCGAGTTATTTTCTACTTTTTGTTTTACTGTCTTTGCATTTTGAAGTTAGGTAAATGAGGTGTTGAAATTCACCAATATTTCGATAAATGCCCACAACATACGTCAAAGTGCCAACTTAATCAAGTACTCGCTCAGTCCATCTATCCCGCAAACATAAAAACTGTAGATCAAGCCCCTTTACCATAAGACCGAAAAATTTGAACATCAATAACTTCAACTTGAACCACGCATGTTCGAAGAATCTAGTTCAATCTTAAGCTTTTGTGACTTTGCAGACTCAACATCTCATCAGACAAGAAAGAACTAAGAGGGAGATGAAAAACAGGACACAAAAATTCATGAACTACGAGCTATAGAAAAGGAATCAGATAGTTTAAAATATCTTTTGTTTAGAATAGAATAAGTAAAGGTAAGAAGCTCCGTGGGATAGCTTGAGAGAACATGTTGAAATAGAAAGCCTTCCAGGACATAAACAAGAAACCAGGAAACTCCACCTATTGGAAACAATGATAAGCATAAGGCTTGGAAAAGAAAGGAAATTGTACACCGCCCAAAAAGACAAAAAAGGGACAAAAAAACAAAAAGTAGTCGAGCCGACTGAGGCTGTAGATCATAAACCCATCTATCAATAATAATGCTAGGGAAAATAGAAAATCGAAGGAGATAAAAGAAAAAAAGGAAAACGGGGCATGAAAGTCATAGGAGGGTCCAAGAACAGAACAAAAAATAGAACGAGTGAGTGAACCGTCTGAGGGAAAAAGAATGAATGTAAATGGTCAAAACAAAGGGAAAAGAGAAAAAAAAAAAAGTAAAAAGTAAAGACATGAAAGTAGTGGTTGGAAAATGGATCGCACTGATAGGGCATACAAGCTTGAATCAATCAGTCCAACTGTGGCAGCCGGTTTAGGAAGTATTAGATGGCGTTTTGGTGGACTAGCGGAGATACCGAACAGTGTAGTGCAATCAACAGCCCAAAAGAGCCAAAGAAATGAGGGGGGAGGGAGGGTGAAGTTGCTGTATTTGCTTGTTGACGTCATGACTCATCATTTTGGCCCTGCCCCTGTTGGCAGCGCTCCCTTGTCCCTCCCTCCCTGTCTTGTCCATCGGAGGTAGTGAAGGATCGTTTGTGCAGCCTTTCCGTGATATTTGTTTTACCTGGGCTGACGTCATTCTCGCAGGAAAAACAAGGTAAAAAAAAAAAAAAAAAAAAGAGGGAAAACTTCCAAAAAGGAAACACGGAGAAAAGGTAACCTCCCACGCCTGTCCATTAAAAAAAAGAAAAAAAAAAAAAAAAAAAAAAGAGGGAAAACTTCCAAAAAGGAAACACGGAGAAAAGGTAACCTCCCACGCCTGTCCATTGGTTGATTTAAAACCATGATGCAGATGCAGATGCATCTGCCGATATAGCAGATACGTGGGCTTCAGAGTCGGCCATCGCCCCACTTCTATTTTTAACAGGTGCATTATTCCTAGGGATATCCTCTGACATCCGGCGACCATGACGTACGTTGTTCTTAGACGTTCTGCGAACATGCGTCTTCCGCTCCTTGTTCTTGACGGGCAAAGGCAGATTTGGGTGCACATGACCATAATGTCTTGTGAGAGCATCAAACCGGCTAAAGGTCTTATCGGGGCAAATGGGGCAACTAAACTTTTCACGATCGAGATTGTGAATTGTGGCTTCGTGCCTCGTCAAGTCATAGGGGCGGTTGAACTGGCTGCCACACTGACGCCCGGTATTGGGATTCACTCGCAGACAAATGTAAGGGCCCTTTTGCGTTATCTCAGGCTTACTATTTCCACTTCGATGAGCCTCCTTTTTGTGGATTTGAAGCTCTTCAGTGGTGTTAAAGCGGGATGGGCAATGGCTGTACGTGCATGAAAACGTTTTTTCACGATCTTGCTGGGCAATCAGCTCGTTTTGAAGCGATCTCATGTGCGGTAGATTCTGTGATTGTGGCTGCTGCTGCTGGTGGTAGGGGTGAACGTGGCTTTGGGTACCACCGGGATGACGCATAATTGCAGGAGAATCGAGTGACATCATGTTCATGTGGCCAGACTGGGAAACTGGGGAATGGCTGTAGTCGCTTTTGTTGCAGTCTTCGAACAGCACAATACTTCCGGCGCCAACATCAGGCATGCCCAAAAAGGCTTCTTCTGGAGATAGAGACTGCGGAGTGATGTTGTGTGCGTTGCTCAAGCCTGGAAGTGTCTGGCCTGTTTGCTGGGGCATAATGCTGGAAAAGACATATGAATCAGTCTGGTCGTTGAAAGCCATGGACGATGGCATGTTTGCGGACATGCTCATAGCCATGGGCGCAGAAACAGCTGGTGTCATAGAAGAAGTCGACAGAGAAGATTGCATCCAGGGTGCAACAGTGAATGGCGCATTGTTGTAAGCAGGAGTGGAGCCTGATACTGGAGATGTAGTAGCACTTGTCATGTAGTTAGATTCAAAGTTGAGATTGGGATGGTTCATGTTGAACATGGGCGTCCGGGGACGGGAGTCTATAAATTGTTAGTTGATTTGTATTGAGCAGGAGGTAGTGCGTAATGGGTGATGCGTGGTGAATAATGGGTGGTGTGATTGGTGATGGGATTGGTCACATGACAAGGGTGACTTTGGACTTACCATATCGTTGCTGTCTCGGAAAGGAGCTGGGATCTCTTGAGTACTGGGCTAGGTGTTGATCATTGGGAACAGCTGATGAGAGGCTAGGGAGGCTAGAAGCCGCATTCGCATAGTCGACATAGCCCAGCCGAGCCATATTGAAATATACGGGACGTTCGAATGAAAGGTGAAGTTATAAAGATGGGCAGAGTGTGACTGCCAGAGTTGGCAAAGGCGAATAAAATGCGTTGGACGACAAGGAAGACAGCCAAGCCAAGCTTGTTGTACAGGCCGGATACGAGTGAGGTGTTGAGCTAAACTTATTGGTAGCGATGTATATGGAGCGGGCGCAAAGAGTTTATAAAATGCGAGAGGTGGTCGGATAATGATGCAAAGCTCCAAGTGGGCTTAAATGCAAATGTCAAGTTGATGAGGCGAAGGGATAACGGAGAGGTTTGAAGATGAGAAGAGAGCACGCAGCGACAATTAGGAGAGCGAGAAAGAAAATATAAAAAGAATAGAGGTGATAGTAAATGTATTTGGAAGGAGCTCTTTCCATCAAACAGCTGCAACATGAAGAGGGCAGTTACTCGTTTTTATATCAACAGCAGGAAAAGAAAATGAAGGCAGCACTGAAGAACTTCGGATGGCTCTTAATAGCACCCCCCCCCCCCCCCCCCCCCCCCCCCCCCCCCCCCTCCTTC